>VWYH01008202.1:566991-786254 GCA_013399365.1 Pampusana beccarii | reverse complement strand
TATATGCACGCTGTGGATCTTCATGATTCTTATTTCACTGCACCCCAAATAATCTCCTAACCTAATATCCGAACCTGTATGTTACGTTATTGGAGCACTAACTAATTGTATAAACCCCGTTTTCCAATCGGTTTATCGGCGGTACTTTTCCAGCCGGAATAAAGTTTGGTTTGGACCTTGTTGTCCGCCTAAACTTATTTTTGGGGTGCCTCCATGACAAGGACTGTGTTTGTGTTCATTTAGTAGGTAGAAGGAAAAGAAGGGGCACTTTTCCCACACAGTGGTTAGTGATGGCGAGTAGTTCTGCAAGAAGATGGAGCACATTTCCACTGTCCAGGCAAATTCTAACCCTTGTGACTGCACAGCTGAGTGGCTGCAGTACGCTATTACAATGTGCACTTGGTTCCTGAATAGATGTAGCAGCAAATGAGACTAGGGGCTGTGCATGTCATTAAAAAAGCTGGCACGTAACCAGATAATGCAGCATTTTAGCAGTCTTCCAGCCTCTCGATGACTCACAGATTCTGCTGTGGTCAGTATCAGCTGGGCAACCCTTACAGGAAAAAGGCTGGAAAACGCTTAAAACAGGTGCAGTGCAGTTTGTACCTTTCCTAACATGAAGGAAAACTGGTGGACAGAGGAAGCACGTAGATGAGACTGTGGTCATGTTGGGGTTGGTCATGGCAGAATAGACACCTAGACGGGCTTTGTCACTCATAATAATAGTGACTATGATAGGAATAGCTTCACATGCTGAAGGTGTGAAACCAAGGAGTCAAGGTGAGCAAAAGACTACTCATGGCTGTAGAGAACAGCCTGGAGTGGACAGTTGAGGACAGGTGAAGGACTGCAGATTCTGAAGTGAGAGGCAGATGACAAATAAGACCCACCTTGTACCACTGGTGGTGGTAAACATACCAGTGAGATATTTAAGGGACAGCAGGTTCCTGTCTTAACAGAAATCCTGCCTTACAATCCCCTTCTGGAACACAGGTTTTATTGTGCTTCCCACTTCCTTTATCTTCCGAGTCATAAACTCCTCTGAGGCCAATGAGGGAGATAGCAGTATTATTTTCTCTGACTGTAATATGTACCTACATTTTCTAGCTTGATATTATTCCAACTGACTACAGAGACCTAAATCAAAGAGGCTGCTAGGGAAAAACCGAGCTAGAAACAAAACAATGACAGAGATGAGCTATCTCCAGAGAAATGCCAAGTGACAAGGAAGAAGGCAGGGAGCTATTAACTGTGAGACAGGCACCTGCTTGTCTCCAGTCAGGCTAACAGGTGTTATTTTCCCTGACCAAAGCCTCAGAGAAAAAGAAAATTAAATTGTTTAGAAAAGAAATAAATCCCTGGCTAAAGAAGGGTGGTATGGGGAGTATTTAGTCATAAGAAAGTGCTGCAGGGAGGCAGTGAAAGTAGGAGAAGCAGCAGCTGTCTGTGTCTCCCAGGCTAGGGAAGGGGTGTCCACTCCAGAAAAAAAAAAAAAATAGAAAAGTTGACAAAACTCACAGGAATAAGCAAGATGCAGAAATAGGTCTTCTACTGTTTTATCTCCCTTCTCAGAATGCTGTGTACTCTGCAATGAATAAATAATGGTCTGTTGTGAAGAAGCAGCCTTGCAGGTGCTAAGTACATCTGGATTTGCCACTTTTTCACAGGTGAAAAACAGAGGGCTGTAGCCCAGTGATCTAGTCTGGGGACTGTGCAAGTATGTCTAAAGAGGGGCTGTGAAACCGCTCATTAGCAGGATGCATTTGGGAAGGATGAAAAGGGACTAAAATATGGCTCACTATAGTAGCGACAGCCATAGTTTGGACTGCTGGAAGTTGTTCTCTTTTGATTCTCTCGGGTTCAGTTGTGGACCTGAGAAAAACAGATGCCATATATGCTGGGTGCAGTGGGGTCTTCTGTGCTTTTGTAACCGTGCAAATTGCCAGGAGGCACGAGAGTATCACAAAAACAGAGAAGCAGCAAAAGTAATGGTTTGGTATCCCACCTGCTTTGGAAATGACTGAAGAACTCATCCTGGAGACTTGCAATTATTTGGGGTCATGGAAGATGAAAGATGTTTAAGTGAGAGTTCATTAGGGCTGTGAATGTTCATTGACCTGACAAGCACTTCCACTTCTAACTAACTATTGAAATCCACTGCAAATCAGTAAGAACCAAAAGTGGCTGCTGATTGAGTGCCATCTATAGCCTAGAACATGTACATCATAGGGGCCATTTCTACACTTACATGTTAGAAGCCTCAGCAACGAAACCATGATTAAAGGAAGCAAATAGTGACATACTACGATTCTTAGAGATATTCTCACTACAGAAAAATGAAGGTGTTTCAGAAGGATGACATGCTAAAACTTCCTCTGCTACAAAATCCATCACATTTATTCTGTGATTAGAGCATATTTATACCAGTTTGATTGTCAGTCTGGCAGGTCCCGTAAACACTGAATTCCCTTCTAAAAATATATATATATGTATATTCACACATTTATAATGACTACACACAAACACAACACATACACACACACAACACTTAACTGTGTAGTTTTCCTTTCCCTATTTAATTGTTGCATTATTGAGCCATATTGACTCATATCTCTTCTAAGCGTTCATCATACAAGTAACTTACAATTTAATCTGTGTTATTAATTCCCCTTGGCAAGCTCAAATTTTAAATAAAATAGCGAGAATATATGATCATGATGAATTGAAACAAATTAGATGTATTGCTCTAGTAGGAGGCAGTATTGACCTACTCTAAAATGCATTATTTGACCAATTTTAAAGCAGAAGCATCACAGCAATTGATTAGCAGCTGTTGGAATGCACCTTACATCAATACATAAGTGTTGTTTCTACAGTTTTCAGTGTGCTGTACAGCCTAAATTTTGCTCTTCACTGCTCCATCTACCTTTAATATGTTTACCTGCTAATACCGGGGTGTGAAGGGACAACTTCTCTGGACTTGATCCTACTGTCAGTGCTGCTGGTGTAAATCACTTAGAAGGAAATGGGATTATTCAGGATTCACACTGACTAATCAAGAGATGACGATCATCCCTTGTGCTTCCTTTCAGAAAGAACTACGTTGTATTTGATAAGATTTCCTTGCAGTGATATACTTTAGAAACAAATTCCAAAAGTCAAGCAAAAAGCAGGAGGAAACTTTTGCGTTTTTTCACTGTTCAGCTACATCTACTCTACAATCTATACTATTTGTGGGACCACTCACATTAAAAAGAAACTCAGAAAGCTACTCAAAAAGAAACAAATAATTAAAGTCAATATTTGAAAGAGATTTTGTTTTCTCTGTATCAGGAATAATAGTATTTAGCATATTCTTTATTGAAATGCAAAGTTCATTAATCTCTTTTTGCAGTTAAATTAGTGGTCTTTTATAGGTACTTATAGTCTCTAATAAACACGCAATAATTTTTATCAGTTTCTACCTAATTTCTATCAGTTAAAGAGCAATGGTTGCTGTACTCATAAGGATAAAATAGAAGTAAATTCTTTGGTTAAAGATTAAAAGGCATCTCTGCTAGAGTAGCATGAATAAAGGTCTAGCATTTAAACACACCAGATTCAATTTGACTTTGCGGCTTTTTACATACAAATAAAATCTGTGTGTGTGTGTGTGCATACAGCTCATTTTAAATACGCAATAAAAGGCATTTTTCACCTGGAATGAATTGTATTTGTCATTTGGTACAAAGCCCCTTTCAGAGAAATTGTTGATTTTTCGCAGAGGCTCCCATACTTCTTATTCCTTTTGTATTATTTCAATCAGCAATGGATATACATCTTTGTTAGCCTAATTTGGGGGCCTACAGAGCAGGAAGAAGGAAAGCACAAAGGAACACAGTTGACATGTTGGTCTATTTGCTACCTCTTTTAAGCTCAATGCATACTAATGAAAGTGATCCAAACTATTCTTCTCCACTCCTCACTTAACAAGCATAATAATAAATGAATATTTAAACTAGCTGCAAATATATTAAGTGGAAACAAATAGGTTTCATTTGTAACAAGTGCACACAGGTTAATTAACAAGAAGGAGCTTTTGTGTTGAAACAAGGCTCCCTGATGCTGTACATGCAGGTGCCGTTAAGGGCCAATTGAGCTCTATAGGATAATTATGAAGTACCATTGTGCTCTACCGTTTGTTAACAAAGTGCTGCCTGCAATTTGCCTAAACCTATAAACCATCATCTGTGATCCTCAGCAGCAATTAAGTGACAAACATCTTCTCATCGGAGACTTGGGAAAACAAAAGAGACATGATAGCATTTAAGGAGCCAGATGGATATTTCAGAATGTCAACCCTGACAGCCTCCCTTTCGACAACAAAATACAAAACAGGAGCCGGCTTGGTACCATGCTGAGGGGGAGAGAAGTCACATCCGAATTATTAAGGGGAGGGCAGCGTTAATAAACATAGGAATGCTCATTTTCAGCAGCTCTTCGTGGGAAAGCCTCAGACTAGCAAACAGGCAAAAGAAAAAACCGTTTCCCCTCCCAAAACGGCTGTAGCTGCAGCTCTGTTGAGTCTGGATTGTTTGGGGTTTTTCCTTTTTGTTCTTCCTTCTAAGGCCTTATTGTCAGAGAAGATGAGTTTCTTCCTGCAAATAAAAGTGTAAAAATTCTTTTTTTTTTCCTTTTTCTAAGAAGAGGACCAACCAACAGACAGAATTTTCTCCAGGGCATAAGTTACTAATTAGTTCAGCAAAAATAGCCTATATTAGAAAAAAATGATAGATCAGCACAAAGAGGCATTTTAAAACAAGAGATCTACTCCTACTGTAAAATAATTGATCTAGAAGTTTTGAGGATGTAATCTTTAAAATGCTTCTGTAAGCTCAGCAATAATTCCAGAAGCTATAAACTTCATAAAGGCTTAGTTGAATTAGTTCAATTAATTGCCTGGTTGGGAGACCCTCCAAAACTTGTGGAAGCTCTTGTTTTCATAGATAAGGGTCTTCTGGGCATTTTGTTGCCTACATTAAATTACGTTGTCTAGCAGATCTGTGTAATTGGTAGAGCTAAAAGGCTATTCAGTAACATGAAAAAAAAATTATAAATGTATGAGTTTCACTAGCTAGTCTACATTTTTTCCCTTTTGCCAAAACAACAGCATTTACAAATGTTTTCAGTAACCATTTTGAAGCTACAGCTGAGTGTGTTTTAATATACCATCAGGTCAACAGCTCTCTTGAAAGAAAAAATCAACCCAGGGCCAAACAGTCAGACAGGACTAATTAAGTACTTTAGGAGTAGGAGAAGTGCTCAGATAGCTGCAGCTGACTTGACCCTTTTCTTTGTACTTCACTGGGTTCCTGCACACCTTTGCCTCTTTCCTCTGGATTTATGTTTTTATGAATTATTTAAAACCAGCAACTTCAGATCTACAATTAGTTTTCAAGGAAACAGATGTGAGAAAATAATCACAAGTTAAACAGCTTAAAAATGGCTCTAATCTTGACAGAATGCAAAATGCCAGGTTTCCAGGCCCGCAGAATTCATCACTTGGCAAAAGCACCATTAATCCCTGCGTGCTTTCTGGCCCTTCCTTACGGTGCTCTGTCAAATGTCCTGGATCACCTGGAAATCTAAAAAAAACCATGACAGAGCATTTTTTTTTCTTTAATGTGAACAAAACAACAACAACAAAAAGTGGATTATTTCAGTTTTAAGAAAAAAAGATGAAATAAAACAAAGATAATCAATGTAGGCATGATTTACCCTTGTATAGCATTTCGTCGTGTCAGATGACTTATGATGGAGAGCTGAAGATAAAGTATTTTGTCATACTGGTGATTTTCTGTTTACTTTTCCACTGTGTATTTTTTAAGCTGTAATGAATACAAGACAAAATCTAGAGTTCTGAGCTCTTTTGCTACCTCCAGTGGCATCACCAGTGATCCAAGATTAAAGACTTGATTCCTTCTTTTCCACCTGAAAATTTTCTCATTTACCTTAGAATAAGTCCTGCACGATGCCTGAAGGTGCATCTTGTAGCTTTTCTTTATGCAGATTGATGAAGGCCCACTCCCAGCATCCTGAATGTCAGTGGGTAGGCTTCTCCCAGTTCCAGTAACCGTGCACCACTTTCTGTCTCAATTGGCACAGTAAGTTTTGTTTAGGGACACTTTGACTTCAAAGGATGTACGGAGAGAAAAGCCAGCCCCCCATACAAGGAGAGATGTGCCAATGGAAATGAAAGTTGCAGTCACAGGCGCCACCCTGAGAGACTGTGCAATCTGGGGTCAGCATAAAAAGAGTTCTTGAAAAAATTCATTTAATCTATTTTGCTCCCTCCTTTTTGGAAGACCAGCACTTCACTGCTATTTTTAAGATGCAGTTAGGTGTCATTTTACCATTAAAATATCAGATCAAATAACGTGAGGTTAAGTGAATACATCTGATCCGATTATTTACCTTCTAATGCGTGGCAGCACTGACACACTATGGTGAGCAGAACTGACGCTTCATATCACTATGTTTATCTTTTTCTTCTTTGCATTTCATTCTGATAATGCGTTCTTAAAAATGGGCACATTATGATTCACGATACTGGTGGGTTTAAGATCACTGTAGACCTCTCAAGCTTTTCTTGGATCTCAGGTAACTGGAAATAAAGCACTTCAGGGAGAGTCTGCAGAGCCTGCCCCAGTATTCAAAATCATAACAGGAGTGTATTCGCTGGGAAGTTCTGACTTTCATTATGATTCTTCATCTTGAATGACCTTGGAGACTCTCTCTTGTTGCAAGCAAATTCTAAGCAGATCTTAAGTGACCCGGCTTTCTAATGATGCAAGGCTGAGCTCTAAATAAAATTTAGGATTGCATACACCTATGCTACAATCTCCAGTTACCTCAGCAAACCTCTCTACCTTGACTGGTTTTTCCAGATCCCTCTACTCATATAATTCATTAATTGCCAGTTATGCAAATTCTATTCTGTAGTACGGTATTTTTTTTCTACTGAAAAGAAATTTTAAAAATACCTACCATTATTGTTCTATTCTCCACTGGCTAGACCTTTTAGAATATTATATCCTGTTAATTTATAAACACATGGATTGTCACAACCTATGTAAAATAACTTTCAAACACTGCAAAAGAAAAATACTGCTTACTACTAGAGGCTTTTAACCTAATTAGCATAACTGAGCATAAAAAATAAATGATCAGAGACTATAACGTGAAAAATAATTGAAAACAATGGCTATGTTTCAGAACTGTACAAATCAGACCAAGGGTTTGTCTTACATTATTAAGGTCCGAAGAAGAAGGATGGTAAATAAATGGGAAATAAGTACTGTAAAGATGTGTTTTGGGAACTTACTCTGAGAATATGCAATCCAAATTACCCAAGTGGATTTAAATATTTGAGTTTTATTTAGATCTCCTGCCTGTATTGGCTAGGAGGAGAGTTAATAACAATCCATTCACGCAGCCCTTACCCATAAGAGTGGAGGGCTGAAGGCAGCAGTTCTCGAAAGCAATGTGGAAGTCAATTAGTGGTAACATGCATAGGTACAGTGTTTCCCTAGGGGGTCCTAACTTATCTCAAAAACCAGCAATGATAGCAGAAAAGGTGATCAAGACCGACAGAGGAACTTTTTTAAACTGACTGGTTGATATAAGAATAGGTAGAATTGGAGGAGCCTGGCAGCGGGGAAAAACGGGAGATCAAGAGAAAGGAAGATCCATAGGGCTTTCTCTTGTAGGTCCGATCTGGCTTGTATTTGAAAGGATGCATAAAGAATCTCTCCTGTCATGTAATCCACCAGACTGAAATCGGAAGGAGGAGTATTTCTCCCTAAGAAGTTTTGCAAATAATTCAGCCTCAGAATTTCTGCTTTGGGAAGGAAATCTGTACCTCAGTCTACTGTGTCTTAGGTTTACTTAGCAGAACACATAATTCAAACTGATGTGATTTTTTAAAGTAATTTTCCTTGGGAAAAAAAATCATAAAAATAATCTGTTCTTTCCTGCTGTTTCTACTCATCAGTTGACTTAGAGAATAGTTATGGAAAATTAGACAGCTAAGATGGAATTTACCCAACTTGGAATTTGAGGAAATTGTATATTTGTCAGTTTCCTGGGGATTAGCAGAACAGGATTGACACGTTATGCATAGTCATAGCAAGTTCTTCTAGTTTAGTCGACTTGAATATAAGAAACAGATACTGTGACAACATCCAGCTAATTAAGCAACCCCTGACTTGCATGGAAATTAGCAATATAGCAGTGGAATTAAAAGAAAAAATTTAAAATCCCATTTCTTTGCACCTCCTAAAAATACAATGCCTTACATTACACTATCTGCTATGTTGCAGTGATATAAAGCATTCGGTTAGAAACAGTTGCTGAAAGACATGTAGAGAAAGGAAAAAGGAAAGGGCATAGCACTTGTGGCAAGTCTCTCCATGCCTACAAAACAAGTTTTGCATAAACTGTTGATGAATGGACCCGTGTACAAATACAAGGAGCTGTCATCTGTGTGACGACCAGAAGGTGGCACAGTCTCTACATTGATTGAAGCCTGTCAGCTCCGCTGCTGAGCACGAAAACGCAGTTCTAGCTGCAAGCGAAGCTGTTATCGGTGTTCTCGGGTTACAGACGACCAGACCTGCCGGTCACAGTTCTGTCTTCTCTGGTCGTTCCTTGTCACATCGCCCTGAAAGTCACTTGTTGGCTTTATGCAGCTTTAGCAATACCGTATATTTGGATTGCGGTATTAACGCTTCAATGAATCGTGTTGTTTTCCCCTTAGTTTCTAATATTTAGGTTAGTGATTTTTTTTTTTTTCTTCCCAGAGGAAAATAATCAACATTGTCTTCCATAGCTAAAAGACTAATGCTATCTTTGAGTCATTATGGCCCTGATCCTGGACCTCTAAAGTCCGTGGGAATTTTGCGTAACTGCCCTCTAAATGGTTAGATGCAGTCTTAACAGCCACTTGCTATCAATTGTATATAGTGTATATATAAATTGTAGCCACTTTGTGTACTTCAAACATGGAGATATTTTGTGAGGGACCTGCCAAGCTCTGTTGTGTATAGAGTAGGTTATCCTGTTTAACCAAGAGATTTTGCTTCAGGGTAACACTGCTGTTACCTTTTTCAGGTCTCAAGTATTCACAGAAGATATCAGGACTGATCTATAAAATTTGCTATCAGTTACATTTGCCTTTTCCCCTGATCTTTTTCTGCACTGACTGGGATGTTAGAATGCGTCCATAGCTCACTCTTCACCTATCTTTGGAAATTTTGCATGAAGGATGCTATTTAAAAATAAATTGAGTTGGCTGCTCAATGGTCCAATCTATTTCCTATAGAAATAGGGAGCTTTTAATTTTCAACCAGTAAGTAAGAGAAACTTAGTGCAGGGAAAGGCTGCTTCATTTTGTCTGTGAATCTGATTACTCTAACTCCACTTGTGTGATTTGATAAGCATGTATGCTTTACTACAGCAGTTCTAAAAGGAATGAGAACGAAACATGATAATGCAGTTACAGAGTTAATCTACAGAAAGGGAAGTTTGAATCATTCCTCTAGGTTTTTCTATTTATTTTTTTTTTTAAATCCATTAAAAGAGTTAAAGATATGCCGCTTTGAGTTTCAGCATTTTCATTTTCAGAAATTATTACGTCTTCTTATGCTTTCTGCCCTGGCATATCCCAGGTTTGCCTGCAAGCAGGCAGGGAGCCTCATGCACATGGGGACAAAGGAGAGACAGCACAAGGGGTGAAACTCAGGGGTCCAGTGTTGCTCTGCAGCCTTTCTGGCTTCAATAAAACCTGTATAGGTGTTGCTGGAGGGCTTCCCCACACTGAACTCAGCACAGAGCCAGGTGTTGGACTGAAATGCCTTCAAATATAGGAAAAAAATTGTTATCAACTATCGCTGTTCATTGCAACGGGAGAAAGTTATCGAACAGGATTTAGAGGAACATCTACTTTGCTTTTTCTCTGCTTGGCTAGCAGGTAGCAGAGGCGGTGGTCACCCATATTGCTGTTCATTGTTTGTACAGACTAGACACAGACCTGACACTCTGTCATCACAGACGCTAAACAAACAGAGAGTACTTGAAAGGGTTTATACTGGAAATTGGAATCACATTTCACCAGTTCCCAAGTTGCCCTGAACCTTCCAGTTTTGCTAAGAAACATAAGATACAAAAGTCTCCTCCTAAAACACAAACAAACACACACAAACCATTTAATGGATGTTTCTAAGAATTTCTAGTATGGGTTTCTTTCCTGCAGCTGTTTGTAAAAAGGGGTGGCAGAAAGCAAATAGGTTAGTGATTTTGTTTTTCTA
The DNA here is from genome assembly GCA_013399365.1 of Pampusana beccarii. Taxonomy (NCBI): domain Eukaryota; kingdom Metazoa; phylum Chordata; class Aves; order Columbiformes; family Columbidae; genus Pampusana; species Pampusana beccarii. The sequence continues at coordinate 775,908 of VWYH01008202.1, read as the reverse complement.
TTTATCTGCTGTTAAACTAAAAGCACATGGTTTGATTTTAAATTTAAGTGTTGAAATTTTAGTTAACATATCCATCAAAACAGTTGGCAATTACATATATGGTGTGTATTAACCAACTCTGTTAATAGGATGGTATGTTGAACGTTATGAAAAATTTACTTCTAATATTCAGATAGCCTCAAATACAAAACTAGTAAGATTAATAAAACTTAACCTTGGAGGGAAAACCAGGTGAAAACACAGATGATTTACTTAAAAAAAAAAGTTAAACTTGATTGTAAATATGCAAAAATCAGTCTGAAATTTTTGGTAATGTAAGAGCCCGAGTGAGTTATGCACTTTCAGACCGCCGTCTCACTCACTCAATTTGACAAAATCTGACATTTATACCTTGTAAAGTTTCTTTTCCTCTCTACAGCCTGTTGAGAGAGACTGTTTAAAAGTATGAGGCACTAAGTCAGACATTGAGAAGTCCTTTATCTTCGGCTCTGCTTGGCTAATTGGAGTAAAGTACCAGTTTTTTTCCCTATAATCCCTCAAGCAACTCCATGTGGAAAACATGTCTTGCACTTTGTGAATAAATCTTGAGGGTTCAAACTGTGAAGTGAAAGCAATTGGACATGTTTTATTTAAAAAAAAAAGAAAAAGAAAAAGAAAAAGAAACCAGATTCACTAAATGAAGCTGAGGAATGAACTGAACTGAGTCTTTCCTGTCTCTGTCGCTTGGAAAATTCTGGTTCTTTCTCTCCCTTTTGTTTTAATACAAAATTCAAACTGCTGCTGAGAAAACCCTTCCTTGAAATAACTGGACAAAAAATTCTGTGAAATGTTTGTGCTTCAGTGAAACAGGTTTTCAAACTGCTTTAATGAATAAATATCAGGACTGACAATGCCTTTCAGTAGCATCTCTAAATTCACTGCAATCCCTCTTGAAAGCACTTAAGTATCAGCCATGCAGGTGTGTAACTCTGGATTCATTGGCAAACTTCTGACTATGTAGATGCTATTTTGGTTTTATTGCTGGAAGATGAGCTAGATTTTTAACCTAATAAGATGTAAAATATTATTGACAAGCCTCTCTCCTCTCATTACCCTGCTCTTCATGTCAGATCAATAGCATGAGAGGGATGAAGGTCTTGATAGCAGATGAAGGTTTTTTTAACATCTGATGCTGGATTGAGTATGCCAAGGAAGACTTATTTCAAAAATTACTGTTTTACCTTTTTGTCTTCAGATGTTTGGGCAAGATCCCTGTGCACTGCAAAGTTAAACTAATTTAAGTCTCATTGATTAAAAAATCCTCTTTATGAGGCTGCCTCCTCAAAATTGGCTGGTCATTTTTTCAAGATGTGTTGTCCATTAGCTTTCTCACTCAAAATCCTATTTTGTATGTATGTATATGCTGAGCACTTAGTATAATCTCGTAATCTCAAGGTTAATTATACGATTTAACATAATTAAAAAGACGAAGAATCAATACAGAAAACAATTATTCCTTGCAAATATATTGTGGCCAAACAACTTGCTTCCGGAAAGCTGGAGTTAATATGCTATCCTAATGATGGAATTATTGAGTTATGCTGAACCAATGAAGCAATGATCCTCATTCAGCAAATGAAATCTCACACCTCTGGACCAGACAAAAATGGCTGTCAACAGAGACATGCTTTCTCTTCTTCTCACCACCTCCTTTGAATCCAAACCTGAAGATGGTTAGGAGCATCCTTAACTGGTTACCACTGCTGGGACAAAGGAGGCAAGTAGTCACTTGAATAACTCAGACCAAAACCAGCTAGAAATCCCCTGCATACGGTACATGCCCTAGGAAGCAAGATCACCACCTGCCACAGAAGCTGGTATTTCTGAGCAGCTTTCAAGGTTGCCCCGTATCAAGTGCATTGCAGCAGTCGAATCAGGAGGTACCAAAAGCACAGATCCTCTGGGACCTCTCATCAAGATAGGAAAGTTCCTATTATCTGGCTGCCTGGGGCAACCAAAACCCCACTTAATTACTGCCCTTCAGACAAGCTGGAGACCTGCATTTAAAAACTCTGTGTGCACTGAGTGAGCAGCACATAAAGCTGAAATGGAAAACTGGCTCCCTGCCTCAGAGTTTCCAAGCACATGTCCTTGAAGAGCAGAAAACTAACAGGGGAGGGTGCCATCCTGCCTGCTGTTTTCCTAACTTTGTCTGCTCCGTGCAGACACTCAGTCACCATTGAGACTCTGTTTCAGAAAGCGAGGGCATGGCTAGCTCCCCAAAAGGTGACCCACTTATTTCTTCCTCTCCAACAACAAATCTCTGGCCTATGTTTTCCAACAAGGCACAATACTTCTTTTTCCACTAAGCTATTATAATTGCATCTCTATGACCTGATCTCTTGGCAAAATATTCCAGGCTGGCACTAGACCGTCTGTGTCCACCTTAGGTAAATGACCTATAATATGTTGGCATACAATCATAGAATGTCCTGACTCGGAAGAGACCCATAAGGATCATCGAGCCCAACTCCTGTCCCTGCATGTGACAACTCCACAGTTCACACCATGTGTCTGGCAGTGTTGTCCAGTTTCTTCTTGAACACTGTCAGGCTTGAGGCTATGACCACCTCCCTGGGCAGCCTGTTCCAGTGCTCCAGCACCCTCCGGGTGAAGAACGTTTTCCTAATGTCCAACCTAAACCTCCTCTGGCACATCTTCCTGACATTTCCTCAGGTCACTGGACACTAAAGAGAAGTGTTCAGCACCTACCCTTCTTCTTCCCCCTGTGAAGCAGCTGTAGACAGTGATGAGGTCTCCTCTTAGTCTCCTCTTGTCCAGGCTGAACAAACCAAGTGACTTGAGTCACTCCTCATATGGCTTTCGCTCCACATCTTTCACCAACTTCATAGCCTTTTTCTGGACATTCTCCAGTCTCTTTATATCCTTTTTACCCTGTGTCTCTCAGAACTGCACACAGTGCCCCAGGTGAGGCCGCACCAGTGCAGAGCAGAGCGGGACAATCACCTCCCTGCCCGGCTGGCAATGCTGTGCTGGATGCACCCAGGACACGGTTGTTCCTCTTGGCTGCCAGGGCACACTGTTGGCTCATGTTCAACTTGCTGTTGACCAGGACCCCCAGGTCCTTCTCCAAAGAGCTGTTCACCACCATCTCATCCCCAAGTCTCTATGTACAGCCAGGGTTGCTGTGTCCCAGGTGCAAAATCCAGCACTTGCCTTTGTTGAACTTCACGTTGTTGGTGATTGTCCAGTCCTCCAGTTTTTCCAGATCCCTCTGCAGGGCCTCTCTGCTCTCGAGAGTGTCGACAGCTCCTCCACATTTTGTGTCATCAGCAAACTTACTTAGTATTCCCTCAAGTCCTGTGTTCAAGTCATTTATAAAGACATTGAAGAGTGCTGGCCCTAAGATGGATCCCTGTGGAACCCCGCTAGTGACTGGTCACCAGCCTGACATAACCCCATTTACTAGAACCATTTGGGCGCGGCCTATCAGCCAATTGCTCACCCACTGCATTGTGTGTTTATCCAGCTGTATGCTGGACATCTTACAAGCATTTTGTCAGTCAATCAAGAATGCCAAATTCTTGTCACTACAATGGTTACATTATTTGCAAGGAGACATAATTTTGACTTGTACGTGTGCCGTATACTCAATAGCATCAATATCTTTTTCAGTTAATAAGAAAACGCCAGTTATCAAAGTGTGTTTTTACACACCAAATGAAAAGTTCTTCTTTTAACATTGCTGTAACAGGTTGACTATAGGACTATAACTTCCCATTTTGTTGCTCCTTCATAGATTTATGGATTAAGCAACAAAAAAAAAAGAAAACTCGGGATGATTCTGAGATCCTGTCATGGTGTTTTCCTTCCCAGTCCCCTGCACCTCCATTGCAGACTAGAGAAGTTCTGGAGTTATGGGTAGAGCCATGCAAGTCGATGGGTTAAGAACAGGCTTACACACACATAAAATTCTCATCTGCCAACACCGTTCCTTATTCCTCTGTCTCTTTAGGAAAATAAACCCAGACTTCTATTTGGTGCTTGATAATCACCTCCACCACTCCCCAACCCCAAGACTCCTGGTTAGAACAGTATTAGTTTCCAAATGGCTGGGTTTACTCTGCATTTTACAGGGGTGTCTAAATTATCTAGTGTTGTCTGATACAAATTTGCTTCGTCCTCAAAGCTGCAGCTATGCACCTTAGCATCTTGCTGGGTGCACATGAGGCTATATGTAATGATGGCACTTGGTAATGTTGAATTTTGAAACTTCATTGACACAACTACAAATCTTAAAAAAAAAAAAGGGAGAAGGCCATCCATCTAGGTACAGTATGGTTATATTGTCTACCTTCTCTTTTTTAATTTAGAGACTGTCTGAAATTACTAATGTTAATCTCTCTTTTCTTTTATGAAACAATGACTTTTGTGTGATACTGCTAACTTTCACATTAACATTTTTGGCAGTTCACAGTTGATTTTAGGAGGAAAGGCTTTCACTGAGACAAAATACAAGAAGATACTCGTCAGACAGAACTGTCTTTGCCATGGAAGGGAAGCATTCAAACATATACAACAAACAGACATACGAAATAATTTCAGGGACAGAAATTACAGTGTACAATTTCTTCTGAGAAACTCAGAAAACACCATTATTATGTATGTGATGCAGACTCCCCACACAAAAATGAGAAGTGATGTTTTGATGTATTATAAAGCGGGATTCACATTTTTACAATGCTTCCAGCATCCAAGCCTTGCAAAACAGCTTTTCTTGGGCAATAAAAAAACAAACATTCCCACCTCCTAAATAATTAGTGACATTTGAAAGTGAAGATGAGTTGTCAAAACTGCTCTGTTCTTTGAGAAGAGCATAGGAAGACATTTATTTATCTCCCAACTACACAGTTGGTTTTCTGTGCAATTTGAGATTGCAGTGATATTGCTTTAGTTATCCCCTACAAACTAGCATTAATTATTCCTCACTCTACTGATTTAACATTGCTTCTCCACATGTACCACAAAAAGGACAAGCACAGCGGGATTTTACTCTGTCTCTGTTCCACCTCTGTAATACATGTGTCTCCTTACTGCATGTGCCTGCTCCTTGATTTAAATGCTTCTTCTCTCTTAAGAGGCACAGGAACAAAAAGTCTAAGGTGGTTAGTGTTTTCAACCCAGCATGTCAACAGCTGAAAGCACATGCTGCAGCCACAATCCAGCAAAGCCCTGGGACTGATGTGCAGGGTAGGGCACACAGGTTTGCCTTGCCTAGGGTTGCCTCTACCTTCACACTTAAGCAGGTTCTCAAAGGCTTTAGTAGAGTATAACTATCAGCAGCAGACAACACATATGTTAGACATGTCAGGGTTTTTCGTGTTGTAACGAACACAGGCTGTTATAAAATCACATCGTTTTTCATCATTGAAAGAGCATCTACCACCTTCGTCTTCTGATATCAAGGTACTAAAGAAGAAGAGGCAGGAGAGATTTGAGAGAAAGACATTTAGAATAACTAGAAATCATTCTGCTAACAAGGAATGAGATGAGTTTCTCTGGGAATAACTTATTTCAGCTAATATCGCAGAAAAAGAGCAACAGAAAAGAAATATTGAGTAGTCCTTCAAAATACGTGTCAAGTTTTATTTTACTAAATGTAAATGGTCTAGCAAAAGTTTTATTAACTGAAACATGTCTCTGCTGTAAGAGGTGATCCTCTTTCCTTTCAACTACAGCTTGCACTGTCTGCAGGTTTGGGATTCCTCTCACCAGACATGGACCAGACCTCCTAGGACCCTGGGCTGGGTCCTCTTAATAATCCTGTATTAAGATTTCTCTCCTCTTAATACATACGTACACAGTAGCACAGAAAAAACTGCATTTTAGTAGTGCATATTTCCTTCTATAGATGTGCTCATAGGTAGGGATCCACTATAGGCATCTATACGTTAAATAAAATCAAGTAATCTCAGTTTTCTTGTTTGGCAAAAGAGGGAGTTCATTTGTTGTTGTTGTTGTTGGGGTTTTGGTTTGGTTTGGTTTTGGTTTTCCTAAATCAAAAGCTATTGTGGGCTTAACTGCTTTTTTCTGAAGAGTGACATCAGTAGACCGAAGCTGAGTTGTTTGTAGTCTTTTGCTTCAATTCATTGTATACAGCAATGTTATAACAGAAGTTAAAAACACAGCAAGCAAGCCTCAGAAATTAGTTATAACTACAGGACATGCAAAGAAATATATAATAGTCTGACAAAAGACGGATAATTTATTGTATTTCCTTGAGTTATTGATAACCTTTAACTCATCAATATTGAGAGGGATAAATTATTTATTCAGAGAATGACTCTATGTTCCGTTTACGCAACAGCATCCTAAGATGAACGTGTTGCAAGGAGGAACGGCCAGGTGTTCAGAGCTGGGGAAGTTTCTGTGAAGGACTTTGCGGTCACCAGGAGGGAATAATCACACCCCACACGTTTTTCAACCAAATCTCTTCTGATTTTCTTCTCTGGAACAGACGTCAATTTTTGGCTGCCAGTGAGTGACAAGCAAACCCCACCGAAATTATTTGAAACTGTAGAAATGGATCAGCGGGGGAGTAGTCTATGAGGTAGGTGAAAATGTGTTTAGCTTTGAAAGACACTTGTGTCCTGGTTGTGTGCACTCTTTTCTTCCTTCATCCTGGGAAATATAGTTAGAAATACCAATACGAAAAAAATAATCCCTGATAGAAGAGTTTTCTATCATAACAAACTAGTTGGTTGAGACAAACCGCCCACCCTGCCCCTGCAAATCCTTCCTAGAAACGGGCTAATTAAAGCAATTGCTTCAACAGAGCAAGATCACCGAGTGTTGGATTTCCTAGGAAATTATTTAAATTCCTTCTTTTCATTTGAGTTGGAAAGAGAAGAGAAGGAAACTGAAATACAATAACTCCTTACAGGATAAATCTGTAATTTCAACTATTACTACTGACTGGCAAGTCTTCCTAGGAATTAGGTTGGAAGGTGTTTTAAGAGCAAGAAAACTTTGTAATGAGGGGAAAAAAACTAATAACTATAAGATGTATTTTGAATGCAAATAGTAATTGATGAGGAAATAGTCAATCATCATTAAATGGTCTATCTTGACTGCTTTCTATGAACGTGTTTCAACAGAGCACTTGCATTCATGCTTGGGATCCTCTTGGAGCATTTTAAATGAAGAATATGCACAATTCCTTAAATTCGTTAACTAAATACAGACCCTTCTCTCTAAAGTGCTGTCTTATGTTCTGGCTAACACAAGCACAGTATAATACAATTCCTATTGCAGAAGTATCTAAAGAAAGAAAAGAACTAACCTAGTAAAAAAAAAAAAAAACAACTTAAAAGGAATGAAGCAATTTTAGAGAGAGAGAGGTGTAGGGATGTGGAAATAGTCCCACACCACAAGTTGACTTTAGAAATTAAAATCTGAGCACCATATTAAAGTGCCCTTAGTAGTATCAACAACCTATGTGAAAAGAGAAATATTATGTATAGCACTGTGAATAGAAATATGGGTGGTTTTAATAATACACATGTATGTACTTCTGTTGCCACAGATCATGAAGAACTTGAGAACACATCTGATTTGAGGCTCAGGACACTTAACTCAGCAGACAGAAGGAGTCTGTAACCATCTACTTCTCACAGCTGAGGTGCAACAGGTGAAATCCTCCGAATCAGGCAGTTCCTCAGATATGGACAACTAGGAGTTTTGATTTCATAAGGAGATGAATACTTCTACTTGGACCTGGGTGCTATGCTTAGGACTCATCATGGATAAGCTTGAGAATGAACTGCACCCCCAGGCACTGTTATTCATTGGGAAAAAAAATGTCATTTTTCAGTTTTTATAAATGTAACATTAGGTTCCTTTTATAACATTTTGAAGCTTGTAAAAGAAGGACAGCGAGAAAATATTTCACAGATTTGAAACAGTAGGAATGAGGGAGCTAAGAAACGAGGACAGACAAAAATATCAAACACGCTTAATTTTTCTAACCTCCCTAAAAACATGAAAATCTCTCTTGTCTGAATTTTGAGAACCAGTGCACTCTTTGCTCTTTTAATCCAAACAATCTCACACAGAATTAAAAATAAATGAAAAGTTAGGAAAAAAACAGAGCCATAAAATCACAATGATTATAAATCACTAAGGGATTATAATGCTTTTCCCCTATTGTGGCTTGCAGCCTAGAAACAGGAGGTACGGTAAGTGCTCCTACTGCTAGCTAATGGAGATTCTCCTTTAGCTCAAGTGGTAGCGCTGTTGCTTTGGGATAGGAAGGTTGTGATGTCTTGCCTAACGGGATATAAGTGTTGCAATTCAGGTCCCAAATGAGAAAAATTCTTCACATTGGTGCCCAATTAGTGATCTGATTCCTGGTGTTAAGTCTAATGCAATTTAGCACACACCTGCTGAATAGCATGCATGTCAAATACCACCTGAACTGCTCCGGCTCTTTGTTCACGGAGAGCTGAATGTTTTGTTGCAGGGTAGGGAGTAGAGCACAGGGGCAAGGGGTATTTGTGAACATTGGCGCGAACGAAACCTACAAATTTGTTTCAGCAACATTTCGAAGCTGCTCACATTCGCTCTGCAGCAAATGGATATGGATATTCACTGAGAGCATGACCTGAGTATTTAAAAGTTATACCAGCAATGGGGTGATACCTTACTATCCCAAGCAATGACAATCTGACCTATTGACCTGAGAGCCAGCAAAAGAGATAATTCTTGCCTTAACTTTACACCTTGAAATATGGAGAAGACAGGGCCCTGCAGATACTGTAGCCTAGCTTATTTTATTCTTATGATTCTGGAATTCTTGCGGACATTGTGGAAAAATGTGAAGATTGGGAAGATATTTGAATGAGGTTAAAGGTTTTTGCAACATATAAGCCTGCACTCAGCTGACATAGTTTTCTAAGGGTAGCCACAATTAAGTCATTTAGATTAAAATAATTAAAAAGATGCCTGTCTAAGGCTCTAAACTCCCTCATATATCATTAATAACACAATAAAATCCCAGAAGAATGAAAATAATCATACAAACAGGAACTCAGCCAAGCAGCATCCTACAGAGACTCCTTTCCAACATTTTATCGTTGTGGGAAACATACCTTCAACCCTGTTAAAGAATGCTGTTAAACAGGTGTCATTTGGAGACAACTGGATAGCACTAGTTTGTGCCAAAAAGAGGGCTGAAGGTTTACAGTCTCAGGGAACTCCAGAAAGCACCCAATTACCCCACCATTGTGGAATAAGAGGTAATTCGACATGGGCACCAACTGCTGACCAGAGATAGCAACCCTAGTACACAGGGACAAAAACATTTAATTCATATTCAGGCTAGTTTCAGGTTCTACAGATGTGGCAATTCTTAACTCACATGTTAAGCTACAGAGGTCAGAGGATGACTGTGAAACTCCAGGGTGCCAATGTAATTTTTTTAATGAGAAGCCCCACGCAGAAAACTAGCTGCTACGTTTTGCCTCTGAAAGTGCCCTAACTTTAGTTTCCAAGTGGCTTTAAAGCAGACGACAGCAAAAGGTTCTCAAAGCATCCAAAGTACAGACAATAATGTCAAAAGTATCAGTCAAAAGAAAAAGTTGTAATCTCTTAGCTAGATGCAGCTGACAAAAAGGATTAGCAAATTTGATATATGTGCTGGTGGTCAGAAATTGGTGGAGGATCCAACCACACACTTAAAATTGGATCCTAAATGGAAGCAAGGGCACACTGAGATCTCATAAGGACTCTAATTGTTCCTTGCCCCTTCAGGAGTGCATCACTGTTATCTGCATCTTAGCTGACTCAGCAAGATTTTATTGGCAGCTCCCTTTTTCCCAATCCGCCATTCTGGATGTTTGCTCACATAATCCAAGTTAGACAGAAAAGCAATCAAATATCATATGTTTCTAACCGAAATTATGGAGTATAGAGAAATAACCAAATGACTTATGAGATGTGCATCATTATAAAATGAAGAGCATGCACGTTTATGCCACTTTTTTTGCAATAACTATCTTATGAGAACAGATCTGGGTTAAAATTAAAGCATACACTGCATTAATTAAAGCATGCCTGTGGTGTCTTAGGAAGTGCAGGTAAGAGCTTAGGCTTCTTCCATCTGTAATTTGTGGTCCAACAGAAGGAATTCTATATTGGAAATGGGAGGCTCTAAGTTGCTGCCTCTGGTCCAGCAGCCTGAAAGGCTCTGATAGCAGTTTTCTCTTCATCTGCAGTGGGGCCAGAATGTTACCTTTAAAGTTGTGGATTCCTTTCTCAGAAGACAAATGCACTCCTTTTAGTAGTCTAAAAAGAAACAAAAACCAACCCTCTCAGAGCTCCCTACAGCTCTGTCCGTTCCACAATAAGACACAAAGGCTGGAGTTGACAGCAGTTCAAAGTGACATGAGAAGAATATTTTTAACAGTAGCTATTTTAAAAAATTACTAAAGGACTCATGAAATTGTGGAACAATGGAAGTCTTCCTGGAAGATGTGTTTAATCAAAGTTACTGGGCTGGAATTTCGATATGCTGAATGAAATGAAGCAGGCTGGGCCATGGAAGAATTCAGACTATTAATAAATTACTTTAATTATTTAGATGATTTCTTGTGATCTTTAAACCCAAGAAGAATGGATGTATTATCTAACAATCTATTATCTATGACCTAAAACATAAAATCTTTGATTTTAACGCAACATTCTCACGTGGTAAGATGCAACATACACTTGAGTATTAATTTTTAAACAACATTCAGTAGAACGCAAAACTTGCGAATATATTAACTCTTCATGCCACAGCTGAGAACTTCTGTGCCTTCATAAGTGGAGACAACAATAGCTGCAGTTCACCCTCTGCAGCACAACTAGGACAAATGATTTTGCTGTTGCTTTTGCTTGCTCACTGGTTTCCATACAAAACAGAAANAAAAAAAAAAAAAAAAAAAAAAAAAAGGCCATGTTAATTAGCTGCACAAAATTCAGCACACTACCTCCGAGAAAAAAAAAAAAGAAATGCAACTTCTTCTTTTAATTTCTGGACATCTTTTGATGAGCCACCCAGTACTGACTCAGCGGTGCTGGACCTTCACTTGGGGCCCAGAACTCTGCAGCTGCTCCAGCTCCACGTTTGCCTGGAGCGATGTGCCAGCTGTCTCTGGCTGTATTACGCCACAGTAATGCGAACAACTGGAAGCAATAATGTGTCTCCCCATTTGCCTAACAATACCAACATGAACAATAATTCAGAAGACTGAAGATTTGTGCTGTAATTTAATAAACCCCATGCACATTTCTACAATTGAGTATCACATCTGTGCAATGGATCCTAGAAGTGTAATATTCTTTTATAAGGGACCATTAACCAATCTTAAGTTTATAGGTTTCCTTAAATCTTTTTCATCAGCTGTTAAACTACAGTAAAGAGAAAATTGCCTCTTATGAGACAAGGGATAGTAAAATACAAAGACTGTGATTAAACGTCAATCAATTAAGGATTATAATATAATAAAAATGCTGACTGATGATCAAAATGAGTACTTTCTGGCAGAATTTTATAAGCAATATTAAGAATTATTTTAAAAAGTCAATAGAATAAACCTTACTTATATCTTATTATGTATCAGGGACACTGTCTTAGATCTACTTAGATAAGAGGAGAAAAAAGAATTGTTATTCTGACAAAAATACCTAAGAAGCAGTTTGTTGTTGATCTCCACATTAAATAATATACATTTCCTTCTGTCATTTATTGTATTATACCCCTGACTCCTGCATTTTAAATCCACTTCTGAATGGAGTAAATAATTCTGTATATTTTAGTTTCAGCTGGCATTTGGCAAGTTCATGTAACTAGGCTACATTTCATGAAAACCGGTAACAGATCATGCCGTAAAAAATATAAATAAGGGACACACAAAATATTATTTCATGTAACAGACCTAAGAGAGTAGCCCAGGTGAAACAGGGAGAGCAGTAAATGCAATGTTTGCATGTGTCTCTTTACTGAAGATGATTTAGTGATCTTTTATGGAAAAATCCTATGGAATTTAGGATTAGTCCAAATGTATCCTGCAGAAACTCTTATACAGAAAGAACACTAATAGCAAATAATAAGCTTTTTATAGTTCATATGAAATATCCAGCAAAATGCTGTAGCAGGAACATGGGTTTCTATTAAATTCTACAGTGTGTTTCAAGGGAGCAATAGAAATGTTTTCATTTTCATAAGGGAAACTCCAGGTAATGTACATCTTGCCTAATATTCACTTCCTGTGCTCCTGCTCCCACACTGCTGAGTGGTTGTGGACAAAAATTCCATTACCATGTAGAGTCTTTTATCATTACATTTTTGGTTTTTTTCTCCTTCCAATTCACCATCTTTCAAAGCAGGTCATATTTATTTGTCCACCCTCCTTGGATTTTGCCATATGTTTGCCAAAAGTCACCTCTGCTTTACTAAACTGTGACTTCTGCGTGGGTCATACTAACCCTTTTAAAGAACATCAGTGTTACGCCACACTTTCTTCCTAATCTGCTCCCACTTTGCTGCTTTTTCCTTGTTCCTCTCTCTTCAACAGCAGGACAAATTCATCCTACTTGCTTTCTTCTTTTAACTGCTATATAATCCTTAAAGCTACTCTTCATCTTCTCCTCTCAACTTTCTTCCTCTTTTAAACTAACTGTTTTAAGTGGGTCTTGTCCTATCATAAGTATCTCCTAAGCTTCACATTGAAGAACTAGAGGCTGCGTAAGCACCAAAGTGAAGGAAGACAGGGTTCTTAGGAATTTGAGACTTGAGCCTGAGAGACGGGTATGCAAGAAAACAAGTATTTAAACTAAACTTTGATTAAAATTCACCACTGGGTTCAAAGTTGTTAGGTAGCACAGAAAGGCAAAGACAGATACACACCGCATGATTATCTACTTTCATTAGAAAATTAGGCTGAAAACTACTCTTGTATTCCGTTTACCTCTCTCCAGCCAGCCACAGTCTTTCCATTCTTGTTTGAGTCTGTAGCCATAGGAAGCCCAATGTACAATTTCCTACTGCAAGTTCCTACATTGCTCTTCCATTCTCCTCCATCTGATTCCTCTTAAAGAGAAGCAGCACCAAGAACATGATAAACACTAAGAAATTTTGTTCTTCCTTGGGCATTATCCTTCTTAATTCTCTCCCTCTGGATCAGATTCCCCATTCCCATTTCCCACGACTATCCCAGATGCCATTCTCAGGTCCCCACCTCTTTTTTTGCTATTGGAACTTCTATTTAACAGATCACATCTCTCTCTGCAAGCAGACCTTTCTCTCTTTTGATTGTATTACCGTAACTTTAATTTAGTATTGACAAGAAAATATTGTCTATTTGCAAAACCTCTTCTATCACTGTTGGCAATACCAGCAATTCCTAGTTCACCAGGACATAACATCGGGATTCTCTTTGACTTTTTAAGGCATACTCACTGCAGCAAAGAAGAACAGGAATTTGCTGAGATAAGTATGTAATCAAAATAATTTGCCATAATTCTCCAGTTGATCATGCTAGAGTGGAATTCAAATCATTCGTCTTTGGACATTTAATGCAGACATCATATCCCAGTTCATCACTTCATGTCCTTACCCATGATTCCTTTTACGGTTAAAGTGTAAGGAAGGATTTATAGAGAGATAAGTCTACTTTGAAGATCTTATGTTTGTCTCACCTAAAGATCAGCGCAGTGGGTCAGCCTCTTGAACTGACTCATGCTGCAGCCACTTGATCACTAGACCCAATACCAAAGAAGGGGAGAGCAGAACCTATGGTTGATGGTGGAAGATGGGACAGGGCAGGCTTTCATTTCTTAGCATGAAATTGTTTAATCAGTTCACCAATCAGGTCAAACCAACTCTAACTGGACACCAGATCAGAGCTGAGCCACGTGCTCTGGAAGTTCTCAGTTCTTACATGTGGAACATAATTACAGAGTGACAGGGATTTAGGAGTACAATCATGGCCATCTGACATCCCCAATGTGCTCGTGTTATGACAGGATGCCATACAACCCTGTGTTTTAGTTTTTAATGGAAACTACTACACAAATAATGATCAGATCAAATGTCAAACACTGTATTTTTCAGCTCTGGAAAAATTTTCTCCTGTAAAATCATGTCTGCTCCACAAACAGTTTTTAGAGTTGACACCATCTATTTGATTGGGAGTCCTGCTATTAGAAATAGTGTAGAATCAGGTTCTTGTATGTATGATTAAAACTAACAAACAAAGAAACAAAAAAAACCCCACAGACACAAACAAACAAAACAAAACAAAACAAGCCCCACTACATTTGATCAAGGCGTTATAGACATCTGGTTTAGAAAGGCACTATAATGTCAAAAATGCCATTACTCCCATATAAGACTTTACTGTTCCATACCCTAAGCCTTTTATAGCAGCAGAGTAAAAGCAACTCTGACCCTAACCTGGAAAAAAAGCTTCTCTAGCTGACCTTTTCTATTAGGTGTCTTTCTCAGTTTTGGCATCTCGTGACAGTAATAAGCTGAGAATTATCTTCGTCTCCTGCCACTTCTTGACAAGCATACTAGAACATGTCCCAAGAGATGTCGTCAGTTCACTGGAGAATAATAGTAGTAATGATGATACAATAAAGGAAAAACATTTAGGTCACCAGTGTCTGTATATGTTTGTGTCCTGGTGGGAGAGAAAACTAGCGGAATGGATATATTAAAAGAGCAAAGGATCTATTTTTGCATTCCTTTTGTATCCAAAACAGACTTTAATGTTAATTTTGGTTGTGTGAGAGCAACAAAATTAGTGTATTAGAATACACCTGTTTTAAAATATGGGTTTGTTCCTTATAACTTTCAGCAGTCACTCCTCACTGACAAAGAACTGGAATTTGGTGTGTCTACTTCATGCCTACGAAGCCAGAAGATGTGTCAGTCATGTGGTATGAGGGTATACTTTTTTGATGGCTGGAAATGACAGGGTTAAAAACCCTCTTAAAATAAAAAAAAATTCCTTTGTGTTTCAGTCTAAGTGATCACACATATTGAAGTAATAGTGAGAACTGTAGGTGAAAATAATCAGAAATAAAAATACAAGACATTTTATGATAAAAAGTGTTTTATTAAGAAGGCTAATATTTGAAATATAGTAAAAGTTTATTACTAAGTTTTCTCTGTTGTGTATTAGTTGTAATAAATAGGGTGAGTTTGCTTTGCATATTATCTAGTTAAAAGCATTCTTTACTTTTATATTCATTTTATCATTCATGTACTGGACAGAGTTTAAAACTAAAGTAAAGTTAATCAGAAATCAGAAAAATGCTCTCAGATTACAGATTGAATCATTTTCTCCATCCTTACTATGTAGTCATTTTTGCTGATGCAGGACGTGTTTTATCCAGCTATCACAGTCTTTTTCCTCTAAAGATTGATGGCGGAAAATGCTGCACTAGTAGTTATCCATCACATATGCCTATGGATGACCACGGCCTTGTCTGTGATCCCTTCTTAGACCAATTAGGTTTGAATCTCTGCCAGGTATACAGAGCCTTGTTACGCCACTCAGAGAGAATCAAGGAACTTGAATGATTTCCTGATTATTATAGATTATTGAACCCCTTCCAGCCTACATGTGTTGAAGGCTGGACTGGAAAAATACAACTCGGGAACCAAAAGTAAATGAGATACTGTAGGGTCTGTTCTTCGTAGTACTGTGCTATTTTACTTAAAGCCAAGCAATGTTGTTTTGATTGGAAACTGAGAGGTTGCAGAGCTGGTTCAGGAAACCACCTTTAAAGAAGCAAATAGTGGTACTATATAACTGTCTTTTTCTGAAACTCCCCTCTTCAGTCCTGCAAACCAATACTCTTAGGATGCATGCAACGCAGATTTCAAATACTCACTGGCCAGGTTGTGTGTGGTGATAGTACAGTTTTAAGACACAAAAAGATTTTTTTCCTTGGTTGCTTCAATTCACTCTTTCTTATGCATTGTTACTGGCAAATATATCCAATATATCCAGTATATTAATATCCAATATATTAATAGTTGTTCACCCCAAGAAACAACAAAGCAATTTTAATGTGACCCAAATTTAGAAGTAGAATGTACTAACTAGTTTAAATTATTCTTCCTCACAACACCATACACTATTTAGAATAATTTATATATGTTTACTTGTGAGGATAAGAAAACGCTTCTATGATTTATTTGCATGCCAAAGTGTAGGAAGGAAGTTTCAATATGACCAAAGGGATAGAGCAAATTCTACCTTTACATTTTAATCCCCTGTGGCAGATGCTGTTCTTGTTACACTTCTCTCTTCTGAGCAGCTGAGGAGAATTATACTAGTTTAGTCTCATCCATCTGCACCACCTGGAGCGTACCAGACTAGCAGTTCACAAGCAAGGTTAACGACTTAGCCTTTTTCTTATTGGTCCTATGGTCACTTAGGCATAAAAACACAACTGGATTTGTTGCCTTACTTCCAAGAAGTTGACACTATTCTTTACTACAGCCTGGTTGTTGTTTACATCACTTTGACTGTGCAGAGGGTTCTAGGCAGAAGTGAAAACCATGCCCCTAACTGCTAAGTGTCTGGTCTGGGACTTCTAATGAAGAGGGATCTAGATACCTATGCAGAAAAAGGTAAGTAAAGGAACTGAGGTAGTACTGAAAGTCTAGAGAAAGCAACGATATATACATGGCAGAGTGAAATGATTTCTTAATTTTTAGCCAGGATAAATGTTGAGGTGTCCTGAACAGTGTTTTCAGAAACCTGTTGCCCCCAACTAGTTATTACAGGGAAGGGAACAGTATCCTTCACGATGCTGTGGATCTGACTGACCTTCCATTATGAATTAAGGAATTTTTCCTAATGAACCAAACTAGCAAGAAATCTGTTGGGTTCCTGAGGCAACAAAATGCATGTGCACATACTGTATGCCTGCATCTATCCTATCTCTGGCTTTGATAACTTTGCACAAATTTTTAATCATTTTGGCAGTGGTATGGAGGCCTCAAATTTCTGTAAGGTTGGATAGCTGAGTAGAGGAGGGACAGCCCAAAGCAAACAGCTGCCATGCAGGAGCACACTGTCAAGACATAGTGTGATAAACTCTTCTAGTTTCTTACATTTCTTATGACTTCAGGAAGGTGGACGCCAGGTAATGGAAATAAGATTTTCACATATTAATATTAGATACCTTAAAATATTAGCTCATAGCTGTTTGCTTGCTCTGAAAGAATGCACTAATTTCCAGAAGAAAGTGAAGTGATTTGTGGAAAAAAAAGATTCTCCAGGTCGAGTGTGCTTTATGAAATAAGAATGAAAATGTGGATCTTTACATCTAGGTGTATATTTGATCTGAGATTTCAATTCAGTGTCCAAACACAAATGCAACATTGCTATTTTAAATGTTCCTGGGTATCTGAAAAAAAAAAAACAAACCACAATACCTGGAGTTAGCAGATATTGTACAGAACCTATGGGAGAGATTGGTAGTCTGGGCAGCCATCTGAAGACCGGGAGGGACATGACAGGGCATCTGTAAATGGTCTATGTTTTGTTAATGTGGTAGCCCTACTGAGCTGTTCAGCTGACTGAACACAAGTTTAGTGAGACTAAGAGCTTCCTAAATTCATAACTATACTGACTAGAGTGCCATTGACTACAGTGGGAACATGGACACCTATTTCACACACAGACATCTATATTAGAAACCTTAATTTAGGTATTTTAGTCGATGAGCTGAATCCTTTCGCTCAAGGATCTCTCCTAACTATTTAAACAAAAAACAGTGATGTGATCAGCAATGAAGCGAAGAGTCAGAGTTAAGCCACGCTGGATCTATTAAACGCTTGACTTTAGATACGGGGTAGGCATGGCGAAGTTGGAATTAGTGAAATTGTGACCTGCTGCTTAAAATCTACCTGTTGTGCCTGATGTTCAGTAAACAGCCCAGCTAGTTTGTTGTGGCCGCTTCTTATGTGAGCAACTTCTGCTACATGTTCTATCCAGACTGGATGTGTCCTACATGGAAACACTTATTTTATCAATGGGCACATCTTGTCTTCTGGCTTTTTCTCCCCACCGCTATTTTCTCTTCTGTCCCACTCTCCCAAGCTACGTTTTGCTGTATAACTACATGATACAATTGGCATAGAGAGGTAATAAGGAAGAAAGAAAAAGGCTTTCATGAATAGAAAATTTCTGATACGTGAGAGCTGGGATCTGAATTCATGACTGTGGTATCAAACATGAGTAACCAGTTAATCAGATTGAATCTTTGGATAATCACTGTTCCCACTCGGGTTGTAACCAATGCATGATTTCAGCTGTCTCAGAAAGCTCACCCTTCAGTTCTTGTCTAGCCTTTTACAGAGAAAAATATATTTTCTGTTGTAATATCCCTACAGCCCCAATATTTGTATTTGAGTTGTTGTTTCTTTTTTTTTATTATTTCTATGTTAAGTTTCCATAATGAAAATACTTTTAAAAATATGTACATGCGACCCTTGATTTCACATAAAAGTACATTTTGTAAACACACGTTAAGTTTTGTTATTCTTAAGTAATCTAGAAAGTATAATAAATGGGGTTTTTTCCTCTTTTTTATAAAATAAGGTCTGGGGAAGATAATTTTCTTTACAAAGGTTAAGTAGGCTAACATCTATGGCATTGGAGATTTTTATTAGATTACAAAACAAACAAACAAGAACAAGAACAACAACAAAAACTAACAACAACAACAACAAAAAAACCCCACCTTTCCTGCTTCCTACTTTGCTGAAGTTAATTAAGATACTGTTATGCATCTTTTCTCTTGATTGTTATAGGAAATTGCACTTTTCTGCTATTTCCCCTGCACTGCTAACCTCTAAGATTGAGGCAAAACCCACTGACACTCCTCCTGGTTAAATCAAGCTATAATGAAATACTTTCTTTGTGACTTGAGCAAGTCTCAAAGGAAAACACAGTAAAGGAAATGTCAGGCATGCATCCTTTAATTTTTTTTCTTTCCTGAGATCTTGTAGTAGATCCTGAGTGACTCCACAGCACTGACTACAGAGTAGGACCCTTAAATAAAACATCACAAATATTTAAAACTGAAAGCTGTGTGCAGGGAGGGGACAGAACCCTATTAAGGACCAACACAATAAAAGATACAACAGTATGATCACTGCTCTGATTTTTAAAATGTGTTTCAAAAGGTCTTCTCAGCCTTGCTTTGGAACGGCAGATTGCATTGTTGTAAAACACACATGGATAGATGGCTGAAACTGTGGTCTGCATACACTAGGTGAAATGTATCTATTGACTTACAAGCTGGCTGCATGTGTCAAAATGCAATCCGGTATTTTTGTAATAATAGCTAGCAGTCATAGTTGTAAATTATTTATGGATACTATTCAGTGCAAACAGGTTAGTGCACACATTCTCTTCAGCTTGACTGCCCTGGTTTTAGATCACTCAGACATTCAACTCCTTAGAGATCTGCTCTTATCACTGCAAACCCTAAAAAGGTACCAAAACTGCAGTCATTTCAGCAACTCAAAGCAACTCAGCCATTTGCTAAAGTTCTACCTCAAGGTTCAGTGAATAAACACCATTTCAGCCCACTTCTTTCACACCCACCCTGGCCCTGGTGGTGTAAGTTAATATCAGACGTGAAGAGAGATCGATCTCTAAAGCTAAGACACCGGTGTGCTTCACTATCTTTGTGCAGAAACATGGAAGAATGTACATAGCAAAGGCCACCGATGATCTTAACACAAAGTGACATTTCACTAATGCTGTGTTCCATAAGATGGGAAAACCACAGCCACCCAATGAGTACTTCTGGTCGGATTTAAATGAATGCAGCACCCTATCGCAGTGCAGTACACTGATTTTTCTACACACACAACCACTGAATCTTATTGGCATTTTGCCCTCACCAGTCCATTGTGAGCAGCTGCATCTACCCTACACAATCAAAGGACTTGGGGTTACTGAATTTTATGTTTGAACAACACAGAACTAGACAGAACTAATACATCACATACAGAAAAAAAACAGGACTTGACTGCTGTGACAGATATAGTACGTCGAAACATTTACTGTTTATTAGTCTCTCTCTAGGAGAAGTTTACCTCACAAGAGCTTTATAGGAGCTGCTTTTGCCGCAAGATATTCCTGATAGTTCTGAACTTGTGATAGTGGCTGGTTTAGTACTTCTTGGTCATTAATTTGCCAATGAATAGCACTGACCTCTACCAGCTCTGGGTGGATTTTCTTGTGGATAATTTTGGTAACCACCAGCTTCTGCCTTACTGTCAGATTTTGGCTTTAGATTTGTTATCCGCGACATTGGGCAAAGAGAAAATCCTTGCAGTCAAGGTTTCAGGGTGAGAAAAAGGGGACCAAAAACCCATACAGAGACAACAGACATCATTTCCCTTCAGTTCTTCAGGCTCCTTGCCTAGCTGTTGTACAGCTTACACCACTACCAATTGCTCTAACATGCTCCCCTGTTGGGCCAAGAAGAAAGTCCCTATCCACATATAAGCAGCTGCTTACAGACTAGCCAAAAGTAACTCCAAGGCATATTCTCAATGAGAAACCTGCCTGGGGCTGAGGAGATTAAGCAACTGAAATCAGCTCTTCATACTCACTCACATCTCAGAGAGCTTCTTGTCACATGGCTGGAATCTCTGGGGAAGAATACAGGGATGCTTATGCTCATTCTCTCCAGGGAATTTGCCCCTGAATCTGATGTAATTTCCAATGCAGATAGCAAAGGATATGCTTTGCCAAAGACATGGCTCGCACCCATGAAGTGTGCCCAATTAAATATGCACAATGTGGCATAATGACAAAGGCTAAAAACACAGCAGCAAGTAGATCTGTCTGCGAGGAGAGGAAAATGATAGCAACACAATGCAGTATTTGTGTGACATGCAGCAGTGCTGGTAAAAATGTGATATTGTCTTACTAACTCCTGTGGCATGATAATGGTCCCAGGTGTCATATAGACCCCATAAGAGGCTAGAGCCCACGCATGCCAGACAGTATCATTACAGCCACTTTTTCCCCTTTTTTCCTCTTCTTTTTCTGGTCCTGAGGATAAAATGATATCAGTGAGAATATCAGCCAGAAAGTCTGTCTGGGAATGCACACAGTTAACCCATGCCCACATCACAGGGCTAAGAAACAAACATCTCTCTTTAACTCTCCTCTGCATTACACCTTTAATATAGATAGGACAAGGGAGAAAACTCAACAGCAAAATCGGGAAAAAATACATACAAATAAACGCATGAAAATAAAATTATATAATTTAAATTTATAATTACTGAAATAGAATGATATAATTCTCCAGTTAAAGACAGCTGAAAAAGAAAAGCAAGCCAAATGCCCTGGATATATTTTGCGGGGGTCTGGGAGGGATTCCACAAATCACGGGAATTTTCTGGGGCAGTTTTCAGGCATAATTAGTATAATTGTTCAATATTTTAAAACTGGAACAAGCAACAAAGATCACAAACTAAATACAGGGTGGTTTTTCCTCATTCATATACTGTTCTGGCTTTTATTACCATGCCAAACAGCCTGAATCTGTATTCCCAATGAACCACACAATTCCCAGTGCCTGAGTATCTATTCGTTGCTCTGTGTCAGGCCCAAAGCACCTCAGCATGGGGAAAAAGCTCAATACAGAAGGGTGTGAATTCAGAGTATACTGCACAAAACCATATTGTGAATACAACCACCTCATGGGTCTTAATGCTAAATTATCTGCAACTCTTCTTTAGAAAATGGAGAGACAACAGCATCTTCTGAGGGAGATTTATCCAACCTGAAATAGTAGCAGAAATGAAAATTCCATCTGCATGTGTCAGAGGGCAGTTCAGCCCACATATTATCTTGAATTACCTTCGGAGCTGCCCATGTTTCTCCGTTCCCTACAGAAGAAGGTTCATTGACTAACATAAACTGGAATTGTCAAAGGCTGAAGTCAGATGAGAACATCTCATCCTAGTGATTCAATGTGCACGAATGGAAATACTTTATTTCAACAGAGGTGGACTATTTTGGTTTTGTTCCACCTATTTTTATTTGAAAGATAATTTCTTTCCAATTGCAAAATTAAAGGCAATTAAACTCTTTTGAAGGAGACTAACTTCAACCTTCATATGAGCTTCTCAATAATTAAGATAACACTGGCACTGAAAACCATTTTGTAATTTCTTTTGTCAACTTCACTGTATTTTCTTACTTATTAATTTATACAGGACACATGATACTGAAATAAAGTATAACTTTCTAATCACATTTCAGTATGTTTAAATAGAACAATTTCCTGCAAATTAAATGGCTTGCTCTTGTTTATATCTCACCTTAAGTAGCAACAAATGCAGACACCTAAATATTTTGCTTACACCAAACATTTATACTGGCTTTGTAAACTGTAGAGTATATTGGACACTTCTGAGGCAGAAACTTGGCAATATTTAAAACTGGTATCATAAAAGGAAAGAGTTCTTCATATAGGATTTTGAAACTTAGATAGTTGATAAGTAGTGCTGAAAAGGTTAATTAGTACTCTCACAATGAAGTTATAGTGTATGCTCATCTGATTGTAATATATAAAGACCAGTTTAAGGAAAAGAAGAAAAAAAAATCCCAAAGCATTGACAAAAATATGGAAAATGTAGAAAGTCTAAGAAGACTGACGTGTTATCTCCATAGGCTACATTAAGCCTTTCAGTCCGAGCAGCTCAGCTCCTGATGTTCAATACCATCTTCTGGATATAGATACGCATGTATATATATATATACATGCACATCAATACTCATGTATGAAGGTCTAAACGTATAGATGATAATTAAATTTTCTGTTTGCATTCCTCTTTAGCACAAGGAACTTATATTACATTGAAGTAAGACCTTACAGCAACACTAATGCAGAAAGCTGAAAAGGTTAATATCCTCAGCAGACAGTATCATCTCATCAATAAGAGAACTATTCAATGACCCTGTATTGGAGTGAACTCAGCATAATCAATTAGCTTTGTCAAGTAAACAGATCTGTCCCTTTGGCTGCTGTGTAACTTGATATTTCTTCTTGTTCCTACTGACTCTGTGAATGGAGAAATAAAATACCCTGAAATTATACCATCTCTGACTGAGAAAAGAGAGCTATTTAAAAAACTGCTTCACTGAAAGTGTCTGTCACTCTTAATCAGAGGGTTTTGTCTGCCAGTAGAGAAGGGCAGTAGGACAGGGCTCAGTCTTACACCACAGAATGCTCAAACAAAAACAATATTTTCCATGTTTTGATGAATTAGATGCAAATCAGTTGGCAAGGAAAATAAAATAACTAACGTGCCCTGCACCACTTGACATAGCTGACTTGAGTAATTATCTTCACGATGTACCATCCTTTGCTTGCTTTGTCATTTGTCTTCCTCTTGTTTTTGTTTTGGCTTTTTAAAAAAATAATAGTGTAATTACTATAACACTAATTTTAAAGTAATGATTTCTATACACATTAGCAGGCTCTAATACACAATCTATGATAGGTCATGAGATAGTGATCTCAGACTGGCCTTGTGTAGTTTGCATTATGAAAAAAAGCATGGGAAGGAGAGATCATTACTCTGCATAATTAGCAGGCTTAATTAAAAAATGGCCTGAGATATCAGCTGTAGCACCAGCTCAACAAACCCCCTAGGGCTTGTTCATAGATTCTGCTGCGCTCTGATTATACGAGTATGAATCTAGAAATAGCCACCTGGAATCACTCTCTCAGATGGGCATTTGCTAAGTGCTAGTACATTGTCATTAAATTGGTTTGTTTGGCACAATTTTGGGCTTTTAAACCTCTAGCAAAGTGAAAAGAAACTGTGGCCAACAAGGTAGAGTAATTCACTCTGTGGGGTTTCCAGCGTTCCTCCTTTCTAATAAATGAGGGTGTTCAGAAATGTATTCATCCAAATTTCTCAAGTTCTGTAAATTCTAACCAGTTTGGGTTTGTCAAACAAAACCTGACTATGACGGCTTTAAAAAATCAAATCACCCCAGGTTTGAACATCTACATTTCAAATAAAAGTGGACTGATATCTGAATTCCTTTATACACCTCAGATTTGTGATAGTCACATAAAATCCTGCTCGAAGCTTAATTTTCTTCTAATTTTATTTTTGTCTATCCTGGACAACGCATAATGCTTCCTTCGGAGGTACATCAAAACCTTTTCTGCACACTACTGACCATGTAAACAGGCTGCTCATTGTAGACAAGCAATCATTTTTGCAGAATATACCCAGGCCTAGACAGCAGCTAGGAACATAACTGAACATGTTAAGGAGTGAAGATTTTCCTGTGTTATTAAACCAGAGGTTTGTTTGATCCAGTCAGAACATAATTGTCCAAAGTGGGGCGCCACTAGGACATTGAAGTTAGTAATGATGATTAAAAGACAATTTCCCTTTGATAGGTGCATACATTACACGTATCAGTGGTTAGAAGTTGGGGTCACACCAGAAAGGCAGACAACTAACGTACTTTTGCAAAGGGTTTTTGTAGGCTGATTGGGGGGGGATTTTTTTTTTTTACCATTATAACTGTTATTTATACCTGTTTAACAAAGCTTTCTACTGAAAGCAGGAATCCAGAAGACTTTATCGAACAGCAAAAACACGACTTTGTGTCCTTCCCCCCCAGACGTCTGGGACTGTGAACAGGTGAGGAACAGGTTCAAATCCCTCAGGCCCAGCCCGTGACAGCCAGACATTTGGCAGCACCCCACTGGAATCAGGACCATGTCCATCGGTCGCCCTGGGGCAGGGTGGGCACATCACCTCCCCAGGGGACAAGGCACTCCCATCGGCACCGCTCTCACACGTCAGGAACCTGCCCTCTCCAGAGACCCATTTAACTACAAATCCTATTAAGATATTTAGATAATAAGGCAAGATGCTTCTTTTTATGCGCACCCCTTCCAGCTGATTAGTCAGGGGAATCCTTCCTATCTAGTCAAGAAGCTTTCTGGCATGTTTAACATCTTGGGAGTTTGTTTTTGTGTTTCTTTAGGTTAAAAATACCCTCCTAGGAACTTATCTGTCAGAGGAGGGAGGAACCGAGGAGCATATATGTCTGTGGGGAGCAGACGAAAGTTTCTATTTCATGGGAGAATCCTGAACGAACGAAGTCCTGAAAGGGAACAAAATATCTCGTGCAATGTATTCTCTACTGTCAAGTAAGAATAGTGTGATTTTCAGCAGGAATAACAAGAATTTCCCTATTCTTAAATAAAAGGCATGAAGAAAAATTAGAAATCACCAAGAAAATGAGTGAAGGATAAATCAATATGAGGTGAAAGGTCAACAAGTAGCCGCCTGCTAGTTTGCCAAAAAAAGTATTTAAAGTTATATTATTCACATTCTTTAAAAAAGTTATGATAGGCACGCAGCAATACAGTCCTTTTGTCTTGGTGAAAGAATAGGTTTTGCTGAGAAGCATGCACTGATCTAAAAGTGGTGTTTATCCCTAGAGCTTTGACTTCCCTTGAGGGTTAGCCATTATTGCAAATGCAATGACAATCTTTCAATACAGACAAATTAGCTATTTTCTAGAGAGCTAATTCAGTTCTTCGAGTTACATTAATTTATCACAGTTTAATTACCACTAAAATTATGCTAATTCAAATTAGAGGTGGCAGACATGTAACACATGTTATTTGATACCTCATGTGACTTCTTGAAAAATAATATTTGTTCTGTTAGGACAGGGCCTGGTAACTTCCAGCTCTACGGATGCATGCATTTGAAAAAGATTTTTAACAGCTTCTATCTGAGACATTTTCTGTAGATTTCTGTCTTCACCCCACTACTCTGACTTTTTCATAAGCTGCAATTCAGCCTGTTCTCTGTGATGGAGAGTGTTTCTTGGCATTTTTCAGTATTGTGTTTAAAACTGTTATGGCTCCCATTAATTAAAATACTGCTCTAATTACAAGGCAAGAAAATTACAAGGAAAATTAATAAAACTAAGAACACTACCAAAATTCTTCCATAATTCAAATACATCTATATGTCCCAAATGGGACAGGATCAGTATTCCAAAAATAAAAGGTTAGAATAAAAATAAAAATAACAGAGAAGAAAAACATGGAAACTAACCATAAAATGCCAGGGGGGTAAATTGCTGACACATGTGTAAGCTCAACTGAGAGGGTTATAGGAAATAGGTAGGAGAGGAAGAGACCTCCTGGGTCAGCACAGATACTTGTGTGATACAAGCCTTTCGATAAATGGATCAAATTGCTATTTAAAAACGGCTGAAGGTTTTCCCACCGCCATTTGCACTGAAAAGCTGTGCTAGTGTCCTGTTTTAAAGTGTGAACTGTTTTCTGACTGTCAATCTAGTTCTTTCTCAGCAACTCTAAATGCACGTGTTCTTTACCAAACACTTTCTCCTTTGCACTGAACCCTTACCCAACATACCAGACCTCTTGATGTACCAAAACCAACACTTTCCTCTTTCACCTTCCTAGTCTTTGCTCACATTTCCTTTCTTTATTCCTCTGATTACACTAACTACTTTGCACCTGTATCTATTTGGGTTCTTCTTTCTTAAAACTGAGGGAACCAGAATTGCATTTAATATTTCATTTCTTTCACAAGTACCCTGTACAGATGACCCGTTAGTTCTTTCCCCTGTGCAGAATTTCTCCTCCACACGCTTGCTTGGCTTTTCGCCGGCCAGGACCAGCTGGTGGTTCACAGACAAGGAGTGATCAGTCAGCAGCACATATAGATTTTCATTCTCAGTCTCTCGCACATGGTGAGCTCACACCTTGTAGCTGAAGTTCTTCTTGTTGGTCCCCCCCATACATCACTCTGTTTTACCCCATTGAACTGAAGAAATCTGAAACTTAAATGCAACATTTCAAATCTGTGTGTTCCGGGACACGCCTTTAAAACCTATATTTAATAAGGAATTCAGTGGTAACACCTAGGAACTCATCTGATCTAAAGCCTACCAGTTTCTAGGCACTGGCTTTTGTAATGAAAAATAACCAAATCTCTTTACTCTTCAAGTAATAATTTAGAATTCTATCCTCTAAACTCAAGCACAATGTTGCACACAGCCATTTTTACACTATTCAGAACATTGCTTGTCTTCTTTATTTCTTCAGATGTCTAGTTTCTAAACTATACCAAAAAAAATAAAAGAGTACTTGCTTTCTAGAAAGTTCCAGAGTTCAGCAAATCTGTCTGAGAAGAGCTGACCTGACCTGCATATCATCTTAATGTAACAGAGTAAGCCCAAAGACTCCTGCAATTTGAAGAGCTAGAAAATAAAGAAAAATGAATGAAAACAAAGTTATTCAGGAAAAATTTCTGGTGTTGGTTGTTGGGGTTTTTCTTAGTATATTTGAAATAGATAACAAATATCTTGTGCAATCCATCTCATCTAACTTTAGCCATTTAAAATCTAGTCATCTTATCCTAGCTGGGTTCCTAGTCTTCCTCTATAACCAACAGAGAGAGACTTCTTATTCTTTCTAGCCTAAAATAGATGTTTAAGATAGATGGCATTTAATGTTTTATGATTCATTCTGCCTATCTTTAGATTGTCTAGAAGTTCATATCTTTCTTCACTGACTATAAAAAGAGTATATCCAATTAATATAAACCTTCATGAGTAACTTGGGGAAAGACAAGATAGACAAGACAAACCTCAACCTTTGATCTAATATAATATTTGAAATAAGAATGGTAACTGAAGTCCATGCTGCTGCTTCTTTTGCAAAATCCAACCTTCCCCTTTAATGAAGTGAAATTGCTTGCAATTAAACAAAAGAAAATGAACTAAAATACCAGACTTTTCAAGTGGTCAAGAAAGACAGACTTAGAAAATGGTGAGCCCTAGACAAGAAGCACAAATTATAAATTAGACACTCAGAGAATTCAGTAAGTGTGAATATACTTGTAAAAAACAAACAAACAACAACAAACTTGACAGTCACAGGGAGCTTCCCTTATTGAGAAAAAACATAAGACCCTAAACTGAAAAGGAAATCTCTGCAGGATCTGTGGGGCTCAAAGTGAGATTTAGATCTATTAAGCATTGAGAAGAAAGCCTAGGATGTTTCTCTAAGACAAATTGTGAGGCGCACATCGTGTGAAGTACATTAAGGCTATGGTTCTTCTGTGGGTAACTCCTGGTGAGTCCACGGGAGCTACACGTGCAGGTTAAGAAGTGTTCTAGTTGTAGGGATAGATGCTGGCAGGGTAGTATTTGCCTTGACCTAAAGTTAGCCCTCCTGAAGCCATCAATTTTAGGCTAAACTGTCTACTGCCAGCACAGAGAGGGAGAAAGAGGCAATAATTTGCAGAGGAACTTCATTAGACATCCTAGCTACTTCGTTTAAAGATTTGAGGATGTGTATTACCTGCAATTACAAATGTAACACTCAAACACAGCTGATTTTGTCTCAAATCCACAGGATTAACTGATTCCCATTAAATGCGAGAAGCTCCTGAGCACCTTCAAGCACAGAAGCCATAGCTCCTAACTCCCTGTTGTAGGCAGCATCTAAGATCATAACCACAGAAGAACTTCTGAAAAAAGGTATTACTTCAATTTTAGAAATCCCGTTGACAGTGAGCATAAATTACTTGTAAAGGATTCTTTTCAGAGTTTATTTTCACTGGTGCCATTTATCTTGAGAAGTTTTATCAGAGGATACAATGATTTATTTGAAACAGAACAACCTTTCTGGTAATAATAATAATAGCAGTCAATAAGTAGAATGGAGATGGATATAGTAATATTAGTGTCTGATTTCAGATATAGCAGAGGGCTAAAGATGTTGGCAANAAATAAACAAAAACGTACACGCAGTCGCCTTCCTCCGGTTTGAGTCTCACAGTCAAGCCACATCTGCGAATGGGAAAGAATAAACATTTGTTTCATAGGATGAGAGTTCCCCTCCACATCCTGCAACCTGCTTATTCTGATGCTCCTTATCTTGTTGCAGCTTCAGCGTTCTCCAGCACCTCCACATGGTATTGAGTTACCAGACGGTGTGTCAAGGGGCAGACCCTGGAGCTCCATATGCTGCAATTAGGGAAATCTGTGGCACTCTCCAGAAAGCAGAGCCACTGCTGCACAAGGTCACCGAACAGTAATAACAGCAACTTCATGCCACTTGAATTTATAAGAAAAAATCTTCCTTGGAAATACTTGGATGAAAAACAGTAACTTGTATTCCACTAACACCCATCAATAACATATACATATTAAATTAATTGTATTTACAAAAATAGACTTTTTTTTAGCTACAATGTGTTCTTGTATGAAAATCATGAGTCGAAAATGAATGCCAGAGACAATTTTTATTATTAATACCTCTCCTGTGAAAATGTTAATGAATTAAATTCTCATATACATGTAAAGGGGCATGAGAAACTTAATTTTGAGGTCTATTTCTGACTAGTTTTCTGTTTCATGTTAAAATAAGTGGCATTTTTTCCCCTCCAGGAACTCAGGATTTGCAATACTAAATTAGTCCACTGGTCTGTTGTATCCTGTAGTCTTCCTACAGTGAAGCCATTACAAGAAACAGAGATTTCCACAACATATACCAAGCTTATTACACAATGCTGGTCAGCTTAAAAATGTTTTTAAATCCATACGATTTCCTCAGACAAAATTTGCCTTTATCATGAGCAAGAAGGACTATTTATTTTAAAGACCTTTTGATTTGTTCTCTTCATTTTATTTATTTTATAATTACAATAGTCATTTATTACTCTGTCACGCTGAGAATATATGCCACAATCCTCACTACAGTTTATGAATGCCACGGTATCTTGGCGATCTGTTACACAACATCACAAGTATCTCATATGTATAATTATTTCTGCATTCTTTTCCTCAGTGGAAAAAATATTGCAAATTATTTACATACATATGTGTATATATTATTTATATTTGTATATTTTTAGATTCATAGATTTTTAAGTGCACAAGGGACTATTATAATCATCTAATGTGACCTCCTGCACAACATAGTAATTCCTTCAGTAAACCCAGCAAGCTAAACTGCAGCTTATTTTTTAGCAAGATATCTACTCCTGCTTTTAAGATTGCATACAAGGATGTATCACATTCATAGGTGAATGTAATGCTTTCTGTGCATTTATTATAGAAAGCAAGATTTTTTAAAAGTATTTTGTATTCGACATTGAAAGCAAGAAATTGAAAAATCGTAGACTTTTACAGATAAATTTGTAGACAATCCTAATGTGCCAAATAGCGTAACAGAAGCTTCTTACTGTGGTTCAAGTGTAAGGTGCCTGCAGTCAGAGCATTACAAGCTTTGAAAATGAGAAATATAAGCTTGAATATAAACATTATTCTTCAGGAGGGCAAGCATAGCACGTGGCAGGCAGAACTTGCTCCTCACTTTTTTAGTGAGGGCTCTGTACCTGTGAGGACATGCATTGTCGTGGCCAAGATCAGTGGAAATTTCTTCAAGGCACAGATTTTTCTAACCATTTGAACTGTTCGGACACACTTTAGTCCAGAAAAAACATTGCAATATATTGTGAAAATCACATCCTCTGCAAAGATGGAGTGCAACTTCACGGCCAGATTGAATTCAGAGTGTGCAAGTACCCTGTGACCACTGCAAAGTGACTTTTCCCGTTTGTGGGTACAGATATGCCATCAACTGATGATATGTCTTGTGTAGCATCTTAAAACATGAGAATTGCCCAGTCAGTTTATGTGTCATTTTAGTTTGTCTTTCTTCAATCAGCTGTGTGGCAATTGTGCTATTAAACTTCAAAACAGAGCAGAGAAGAGGAGGTCCTTGTATGGACAAGCAGTTCCTCTGACCCTTTCATATTTTTATAAAGTGAAAGAGATTAACCTAATCCTTGCTGTTGACTTAGTTGACATGGATGCATGAATTGTTCTCATGGCTATAATTCACTTTTCTCCTACACATCAGCTGTCAGGATATAAAAAAGTAGCTGTGGCAAGTTTCTGTAAGCATTTGAGACCCATGTAAAAACGACCTGCTAAGCATCAGTTTTGGAAGGATGACCTAGTAGAATTTGGATCTTTGGATGGACAGTGTTTGAGTGCCCAACTTAAGCTCATTGGAACAAGGGAGCCATACAAACCCTTAAGATTTTAGATTATTAGGAGTTTTAAAACAACATGCTGTGAAACCATGCCCTAGGGTACAACTTTCTCCACAAATGGAAATCATTAGTACAGCCCTTAGAGTTTACATTGCAGATTTTGATTCTCTGCAGAAGTTCAACTGAATAAGCTCCATGGCCCCTAGCAGGGAAGTCACTGTACAGGAGTCAACCCTTGCAAAAGAAATTATATCAATCTTTCTAACTACAATTTTCTAAAATTCCACTCCACTGATATTTTAATTGAAAAATAAATCACCTCAATCTGAAAATAAATTAGAACCTACAGCTGTAGAGGATAACAAATATTTCTTAGTTTTAAAAGTAATTCATGCTCTGCTAGGTATCCCTCATCTACAGAAATGCAAAGAATTCTAGCATACTCCAGTGTTATTTTAAAGTTGAAAACAAAATCAAAATATTAAAAGACATATTTTAAGCTCTGATTAATAATCTTAGCAATGAAAATAACAGAAACTAGAATATTATTCTGAAGATTATATCCTACAACTGTATCAGCTCCATGATAACTTGAAAAGTAAATTAAGAAGAGATAATGAGTGCTAACTTCTGGTGATCTTAGACAGATAAATTTTGTTCATTCTAAAAGTAAAGAGGAGTTTTTGTGGTAGCCAAATGTGTACATTTAATCTGAAATCTGCAAGTTAAACTGTGATCCTTGGGATTTTGAATCTGAATTGCTAAGTGAGAGGGAGGAAAGAAAGCTGTTTAAACTATTTTTATTCAGTGAATTAAACAAATATATCCCCGCTACTATACAGACTGCAAGACTCTACTGAGAAAATACTACACCTATGCGGGCAATTTCAAGAACTGTAACAAACACAGAAAAATCTTAATATTCTCACCCTGCCTCACACCTTCAAAATCCACCTGAAGACATTCTAAGTTGCTGCCTTTCCTTTAAGATTTGTCAAAATATAGGAAAAGAAAAAATGAACACACAGACATACACACACACACACACACACACACACACACACATATTCCGTGGTCTTCCCTGACAAAATACTGTCAAATTAAGAATTGTCCAGTATTCCTGTGTAACTAACATTTTTCTGCCTAACTTTTGGGAAAGAAAAATAATTCACTTGGGTCTTCAGTTCTTATACACTATCATTCTAAATTTTCTATCTGGAATATGAATTCTGGTAATAGAGGGATTTAAAATAATCTATGGAACTAAATCTCAAACAGCATATTAAAAAAAAAAAAAATCTTAATTTGCCAATATATAAAAGCCATTTGCTGCACATATGGATGAATAATTGGTGTTCGATGAAAGTACAGTTAGCAAACAGAGAACCTAGAAATACACTGATTATAATGGAACATGGAATGAAATTGTTTGGTTTTTTGTTTGTTTTGCTTTGTTTTGTTTTGAGGGCTTTTTGTTTGGTTGGGGTTTTTTTGTTTTTTTTTTTTTGTTTTCCCCTATACAATTGTCTCTTCTTCCACCTCGTCGAAAACCCATATTTCATCAAAATTTTCACTGGAGCCTTTTTGGTATACCCCTATTATCTGCAGAGGAACATATCCCTGATTTCAAGGAAGACAGAGAGTCATAAACAAAATTGCGAGTCAACAGGAAATTTCTAATTTAATAATCAGCTTTACACTAAATTTTAGGCCAAAAATGATTGTTAGAACATTCTACTAGGCCTAATTGACTTGGTTTAATAATATCTGTGGAATTTTCAGCCCATGCTACCCTTGATTTAAAGGCAGTATTGAAAAGGAACTGGGTCGTATTCCAGTGGTGGCTCCCAGTGAAGTTTTAGGAGTTCTTCCAAGGAACTGTTTATCTGATCGTTAAATAGGTCTGCAAGACAGCTGAAATGAGAGTGCCACTGACTGCAGAGGGACCTGCAGTGTGGAGATGGTGTGAGGCTTTGGAGCTCAGGTGAGAGGGGGACCGTGGTGCCTTACAGCCCTGCCCTGCAAGCAGCGGTGCCCTGATATACTGAGCGCAGCCATTTGCAAGCAGCGAGGGCAACAAACTGCAGGGAAGAAACAGACATTTGAAAGAACAAGAGATCCCTCAGACTTAATCTTTCATGTTTTTGCATGGTGACAGCGAAAACCATAGGGCTGCAAAATGAGGGACCAAATATTGCCACTAAGAGCTCACCGGTTTGCTAAAAGCTATTAAGAAAATGGAAGCTATTAACATCATGCCAAATGATGGTTCAATAATAGCCGCCTAATGTGAAAGTGAGATACTTTGTATCACTCTAAAATGATCATCCATATAATGAACTGCAAACTCTTCAGCAGAAGATGGTGTTTTGCCACACATTTGCACGACTATGCCATCAAAATGCAAGAGTTCACGTAGTTTTTTTTTACATGAAGATTTTCTGTGGTGGAGACCCACGGGTCGTACATTTACGCTGTAGGAGTAAAGACCCTATCTTATACTCCTTATTAAGGGAAAAATCTTTCTGAGTCTAGTTAGCAGTAAGGATCAATAATTGGAAAATGCTTAAAATCTTCAACCCATCAGCTCTCAGGAAAAGTCTGCCTTGTACAAAGTTCGATGTCTTTTACTAGCAAGTGAACAATAAACTTTGAAATCTCAAATAAGGGTTCCATAATCTACTTTTAAATTATTCTTCATTATACTACATTGCCAAAACACGTTCTGTGCAATATGAATAAGATAAATTTTAATGTACACATTTTATGTAATGAATATAATAATACAATAACTTATTTACATTTTACTATAAAAATAATCATTTATACATCTGTGAAAACTGTAACAGAAAACCATTTTAAAATATTCTCTAATAGAACTTCAGTTGGTTACCCAAAGGCATTTGGAACCTGGGTGTTTTCTGCAGGTTGTTACATGATCAACTAGAAATAATAATGAGAAATACCATAAGTCAGATAATCAGAGGGCTTCATAAAGTGTTATCAGCTGATTTTATTGTTATGATCAACCTTGCACAGGTGAAAGCAATAGGAGTTCTGCTGACTACCTCCTTTGACAGGCTCCAGTCTAACGCTCTGTGTCCTACTACCACATAGAGTATTGGGACAAGGAGACTTCGAGGCAAAAACGGAGAAACCAATGGAGAAAAAATCCAGCTGAATTTCTTCCTCTGTGAGTTCAAGGCACTTATAATAAATTCTGCCCCATTACTCTAATAAGTGCCAGATTAAAACACACTGTGTCCTCCCTATCCTTCTTTGAAAGAAAAGTCCATTAAATAAGAGAAAGACTTGTGCAAATGTGTTATATTTACCTGAGATGCAACAACTGAGAAATTGGAAGCTCTAATTTCAATTTCTTTGCACTCTTCCTGGCCTAAAACACCTGACCTTTTCAATACGAAGCAAACCTAACCTCAAAATAGTATATATAATATTAGCTGGACTATCTTTTGCTAATAGTTCATTTTAGTCTCTTCAAGGAAGAAAGGAATTAGAGTGCCTTGATGAGAAATAATGGTCAAATATATTGATCTGCACTACAAGATCTGCAAGTGAGTCCAAAATGAAATTATCACAATTTAAAATCATATAAAGAACGTATTGACTGTCTGCAAACTAATTCAAATGTGTCCTAACACAGGACAATGGCTGCCAGTAGCTCTGGAATTGGGCCTGGAGTCTGACAAATTATTTGTATGCATCATATTATTAGATAATTATTCAACAGAAATAGAATGGAATAATCAAGTTAATCCTGATGACCGAGCAGTGTGGTTATGACTGTTTTAACACAGTGAGTTGCGCTCTGTTACTTCATTTGCAATGTAGCGATATCCTTTGAGGCCATAAAGATGCCTTCATATGCTGTGTGTCATGTATGTCCACATATGGAAATTAAAATATGCTTACACATATACAAGATAGATAGATAGACAGATAAATGGATTCATACAGTATACATGCAATATATTTAATCAGAGCTGTGAACAATACATAGCAGAGCAGATTGATTAAGAGGATTTTTACAGGATCACCGGAAAACCTCAATAGCACTTGGCAATAATCAAAGCTTTAAATGCAATAGCAGAAATTGAGTAGGAATTGAGCTGGCACCAGAGAGGCTAACTCTGCACGTCAATACTTAAAATGAGAGTTGTTGTGTGAAAAGGAGTGCTAAACTGGAGAAGCGCCAGCTGTTGAAAGCCTACATTTAGGGCTGGGCCTGAGAACTGACAGTGTTTCCAAATGAAGATTGGAAGAGCAGAGGATGGGATGGAAAAAGCAGCACCCAGCCCCAGTGTTTGGGGCTCAGGACTGACAATCCAGCACCTGTACCTCAGTACCTACTGAGTCAGCCTGGGTTTAATTTCCCTGTCTCTCCATTAATTCGTCTAAGAAGGATACCTCCTCTTCTAGCGAGATGTTGGATACCTGTATGTGAAAAAATGACAGAGCAGATCAACCCATTTCCAGAGCTGTGC
This sequence comes from Pampusana beccarii, assembly GCA_013399365.1. NCBI lineage: Eukaryota > Metazoa > Chordata > Aves > Columbiformes > Columbidae > Pampusana > Pampusana beccarii. Next base: position 740,211 of record VWYH01008202.1, on the reverse strand, counting down.
TAAGGAATTATGGCAATTTTTAATACCTGACCTGCCCTGATAATTGCTGAGGCCCTGATCCTGTGAAGAGCAGTATGTATGCTCAAATTTACATGCTATAATTAAACCCAAGGAGACTACTTTCAAAGCCTAGAGTTAAACAGGGAAAAGTTTGTAATGAGAAGTCATATCTTTCATTAGATCTGCAGATATAATTGGAAAAAACAGACAGACTTTCTTGCATACAAGCCCTGTTTCATGTCTTCAGGTCTTGGCAAAGAGCCAGGTCTTTGCAGGATTGAAGCCCAAACGTTATTAGCAGTGTTTCACTAGGTATAAATGCCATTGTAAAAGGAGTTTATTAAAAACTTGCGTTTCTTTGCTTAGCATCATCCCGAAAACAACCTGTTCTCCGACTCCTCAGATCAGTAAGAGCAGTACAAATATTTTTCTGAAAGTATTGCAAATACTCAGCTCGATCATTTGTTGCAAAACGGTTTGTTTTGTTTAAAAAATAATTAAAAATTAATTGAGCCTAAGCATGAGGGAGAAATTGACTCTGTAACCCAGCATTTACAGAACTCATCTGGGATATGGGAGACCAGCGTTGAAGCCTCTGCTTTAACAAACAGTTCATTAGTTTTACAAAGCAGAACAACTTTATCAGAGGAGATTAGTGAGTCCTGTTTTAGAAGAGACAAAATCCTGGTGATGAGGATTCCTTGGGTTGATTCCTTAGGATGCAGGATTTGTATCCTCTTCCCAAAGCTTGGAAGTGCTTTGGCTACTTCTGCACCTTTAAATCACACAATCTGTGGCCATTTCTGCCTGCAAGAATAACTGGCTTCCTTTTGACAGTCATCGGGCTGTTAAAAGCAGATACCTCTTTCTTTTAAAAAAGTTTTCTAGAAACTATGAAAGCTGTTCATTTTTAGAGTGAATTCAGGACTTTCTAGATTTTGCTTCTGGTTCTTACCAGTATTTCCCACCTCTAATAAATTTAAATCTCTCTGCCTTCAGACACATGCTTATAGCTGTCTTTTACCTTGAAAAAGTGCCATATATACAGACACGTCAGCTTCAAAGGTGTCACACAAAGTTTGGTAAAGTCATTAAATTATTTCCATCAGTTTGATTGAGCTTTGGATAACCCCCACAGGTGTAGACTAAAAATGGCCCCGAAAGAGATGATATCAGGTTTGTTTCTCAAAACATGAGGGTGGAGATGGCAATATCTATGACCAAACCCAGTGTACTGGTCCTGACAATGTCCTGAAAAAAACAGGTCCCAAGGGAACAACTCTGCATTGGAGTTGCAGCATATTATAAACAGCAATTTGATTTTGATGAATGGTGAATCAGAACCACTAGTTTCAACACAAACCACCTACCCCAGTTTAAACACAGACTCTGAATTTTATAGTTTGGGCTCTGGCAGTGAACACACGCTCTTGAACCTGGGTAGAAAGCAAGTTAATCAGAGCAGTGGTCTATCTTAAATATATATATATATATATGTATTCAAAATACAGTTGGGAGGGGCAGATATTCAGACATTCCAACTGCTTTCGGTGTATACATCACTTTTTCTGTATCACTACCACAACATTCATATCAACAGTTTTTAATATCTTCAAATGTTTTACCTTTTTTCCCATTCACTAATTGAGCCTTGTCATTTGCAACAGAGAATGAGGGACAGAAGGAGAAAGATTTCGTTTCCAATGAAGATAAGCATTCGTTTCTTTGGAATCAATTCGGCAACCCTTGATCACTTACTGGAAAGCACTGAATCAGTCAGAGATCAGACTTTTTCAACGCAAACACACTTCATTCAGTCAGAACTTAACCTAGAAAAGGATGCAAATTTTAGAATTTGGCCCAGTGATCGTACAGGGCGTAACTTGTAATCAGATATTGTTAAGGTTTTGCTAATCAGGCTGTAAATGTAAATGTTAAATTTCATTTTTCTACTGTAATTATTGTGCTTTAGTATCCTATTAATACACTTTGATGATATCCAATGAAGGCTTTGCCCACGCATTAAAGGACAAACTACTGGCATATATGAAATCTGCAAAATATGGGAAGAGGAAATTAAAAAACCTAACTGCTTAAAGTGGTAACACCTGCTAAACAAAAGGTCTGTATGCTTGAGCTACAGAGGGCTAATTCAATTTATCTGTCAGTGAGATTGCTTCCTGTCAGCTACCTCTGGCAAATCAATAAATAAATCTATATGCAAATAAATAGCAAAGTAACTAATATTTTTACCTTATTCAGTAAACATAAATGAATGAAAGGGAAGCTTTAGAGGTCACTGTGGCAAATTTAGCAATCATGTAAATGTTGTTGATAGATGGTCAAAAGGGCATTTAAATAGTATAAATTCTGTTGATTTGGCAATAAGCTGGAAAAGTAAATTGTGTCCCATTACTTCAGCTTGTGGTGGAGATGAAGTTACAGCCCTGGCATAACCTGGAATAGCTTCCACTGAAATTAATAACAGTTATTCCTGCTTCATTCAAAGGCAAAACTGGTCTGCAGGAAAGATCAGAAAATCATGGCCAGCAGTGGTTGTGCTTATGTTTGCTGCCCTTACCCGTCAACGCTTACAGAGCTTATACCTTAGCCCATAAAACAGTTTGGGTCTGCTGCCAAACCTAAAAGAAAATCAGGTGCTTACCCTGAAATCCTGCCATTTAGGTCTGATTCTGCTCCTGTGATTTTGGTTGACTGCATCTAAATTTGTGATTCCTTAAAAACAGGCGGTTTCTTGAAGTAAAGTTTCCACAGCAACTTCAGACAATCATGATCGGAGTGCAAAGTTAGTTCTCCCCAGCATCAGAGGAAATGCTTGTTGGAGAGATGAATGTGTGATGTAAACAGATTTATTTTCTCTGCTAGAATGAAAAACTATCTATTTTATTTCTCTGTAGTCCTTTCAGCAATGAGACATATTTACTCAAATTATTAGTCTAAATCTCTTATGTGGGAGTTTGCTCAAAGTGCTCACAGTTAGAGCTGATCAAATAATAGTAAATATATTTGAATAATTGTATTTGTTAAGTAGAAAAAGAAATTACCAAACTTAGTTATTTGTTAGTAGCTGAATTAAAAAATATATTCACAAACAATTTATTTAAGATAAAATGCTTATCAACTACATTTTTTACAACAAATATTTGATTATCTTTCTTGAAAAAGTTTTCCGTTGCTTCAGAGATAGACTCTATTGGTTGATTTACATTATATTAACAATCTTAGTGTTTTTATAATAGTTAGGATGGGACTAAGTAAAAAAGTGGAGGAAATATTAAAGGAATAGAGTTTTCTGTCCTCCTGTTCTGATTTTTATCTTTTTATCCAAAAATTATGTAATGGTAAATACAGCAATCTGATAGTACTGTCAAGATGTTCGGGCAGTCCCTTCCAGAAATTGCATTTCAGAGCCTGACTCTCCTGTGTCTTTCTAGTACCAAGACATACTCAACTGGTTCCAAGGCTCTTAAGGGAAAAATCCTAGCAAAATAAGTCTGAATTTTCTTGGTAGCAGCAGCATCATGAATACCTAAAAACCATGGTTTTGCTTCAAGAGCAATTTTATTTTGGTTGAGAATCTGACAAAACAAAAACCTTTCCAGCTCTGTAATAGAACTAACATCCAGATGTCATTTCAGAGACTAGGTTTTGCACAAACACTTGGATTTGACATCCTTCATGAAATTTTGGTCTGAATCTACACTTTACAACACAGGACCTTTAAACTCTCGAGGCATTCCCCAAACGCTCAGAAACCTCAGAATTCATCATTTTTCTGATAACTCAGCCATGGCCAGCATCGGCCTCTTCTTTAACCCCACAACACTGGAAACCACAGTAGTGAATCTGATACTTAAATGCGACCTTTAGTTGTAAACTTCCAGAAAACATCACCTACTTCTTCATGTGCTTTATCAAAACAATTAAATTTGAAGCATCTCAGGAGACATACTGCTGGACTTCAGTCTGAATAGCATCCGCTCTCTGAAAAAAAAGCATTCAGGTCTACAAATAGAATGCCATTTTATTTTTTGGGAAGGCTTTTTGCCAGCAATATTTAGAATAAGTAGATCAACACATGCTATAATTATATTTACCATAACAACCTTATTTAAAATGTAAATGGTTATAGTTATTCTTTAATGTCACTTGTAATAAATCCACACTGCAGTAATTCCCCAAGTATGAGTGCATTATTTGGTTCATAAATTTAAGAAAAGTCTTTTTAAATGTTTGCTGTTTCTAAATAATGGTAAATACAGGTTTAGAGCGAAGTTACAAAACAGGAAGTTTTTTCTGGCTTGGTTAGAAGGGTTTCTTTTTATTTTGGTGATTTCAAAATTTCTTATAAATATTTTACTGATTTTCTCTCTTTTAAAGAAATCACACCTAAGACCTAAGACCTAAGATCAGACAGGTATCTCACATCACAGAACCTCTCCTCACTCTATGCATTTAACAGGTAACAATGTCAGTGAGCTTGATACATGCGCAATTTGATTACAAAGCAAAACACAGTGTTCTACTCCCTAGGTACTTGTGGAGGGGATGAATAATATTCAACATCTCTTAGGGTAAAAGCACCCTAAAAGAGGAGTACTCGAGTAGTTTGGCTGCTTCCTCAAAACCTTCAGAAAGACAGCATCACTGAGGAACAAAGCCTATCATAGAATAAAACTGTGCCTTATTCTCTTTTTTATGGGAGAACACTTTTCATTTCTTTAAGCTTTCCAAAATAGGCATCTTGTTATAATGAACCGTGCTTTTTACATACCTTGTATGATAGGGCTTAGCAAATTCTCTGTGAGACTGCAAATTCCCTCAAGAACCTCAGTGCGTTTTCCTGAGGTCATATTCTACCCCATCATTGAAGAAAGCTAAATGAACTTATCTTGCTGATTACCAATAAGATCCCTCCTGCAAGGATGAAACTGCCAATATTAGACCACCCTTCATTTTATAGAGCCCAGGCGACTCAGTTTCACAACTCCCTTCAAATTTCAAGCACAGTCCAAGCAGTTTCAAGTGTTGTCTCACCCCCACCATAACCCATTAAGACGTTTTTTCCTGAAAACGTGAACAAACATGTTAGGGAAGTGAGTTCAGGTGGTGATCACACAATCCTGCTGACGACTTCCTAACTCTGACATAGTACCCTATGTGCAACTTTCTCTTTCTCATACAGTTAGTAAGAAAACACGAGACCTCATGAGGAAGTGGGCAGGCGAAATAAAAAACTGAAATTTCATTTTAATTAGACCAGAATTATAGTTTCATGAAGGACGCTTTTAGCAACTAAAGTGTGGAAAAATCACAGCCTTTTGTGATATGTAAGTTTCTTATCACTTGTTGATACCATAAAAAGCGTAGCTGGCACCTACATGTATATCAGGTTTAAGTGTGAAACATCTTGCCATCACGGGCAGTGTTGGCCAGAATAAGACAGTCATTATACAAATTTATGTCTTAGAAAATATAAACTATGCATATGACAACATAAGAAACAAAACAGATTGTTCCTCTTTTTCTTTTTACTTTTTTCATTTTAGCTCTAATTTTGTAACAACACATAAGCAAAGGGCAAACTGCATCCATGTTTAAGGAAAAAAAGAAGAAAAAGAAGGCAGAAGAAGGAAGAAGAGGAAGAAGAGGAAGAAGAAGAAGAGGAAGAAGAAGAAGAAGAAGAAGAAGAAGAAGAAGAAGAGGAAATCTTTCCCCATGGTTCCCCATAGTTTATCTTACTTACACCAATCTGTCAAAACAACAAGGGGCATTTACTCTCCCCATCAGAATGACTGGTGCAGAAAAACTGACAAATGTTCACAGCCACACCAGCTGCACATCCCTCCCTCTTCCAAGCATCAGCTCTCCATTCACTTTGGGGATGCATGTGTCACTGCAACACAGTCTTTATTTATTATTACATTTGCCTACGTTTTTATTTTTAATCTGGTTTGTTTAACACATCTCCCCTGCTATTTTCTCATTCTTATGCATATATTCAACTCGGCAGTTCAGCCAGTCTGACAGCAAAAAGCACTGAAAATATCGTATTTCAGATATATCACAAAATTTTGAACACTTTCAGGCTGAGCCACCACCAGAACACAGAAGATATTTTTGACAAAAACAAGTTTGGCAGGCTAGTCACAGTTCGAAGTTTGGTTTTGAATACATGTTGTGCACATTTCTGAAAGTTTACAGCTTCCTGAAATGAACACTGTCCCTCCGTTTCTGGAAAAGAAAGCAGGATAGCTCGAGATAAAATTGTGTCACAAATCTCTCAGTCTAGCATTTCTTTCGAAAGAAAATGGAGCACCCTTCATAGTCTCCAGGGTACAGTGTATACACCAATTCACAGAAGGTACTTGGTTTCTCATTTTGCATATGCAAAGCCAAGAAGACTCTGAGCTCTAAACAGTGATAAAGATCTGGAAGAACTTGCATAACTTGCATTTCCTTGGACAAACCTGTGGCTGGAAAGATATAATAGAATGTTGTGTAGAAAATAAAATTTAAAAAAAAAAAAAAAAAAAGACAACCCATTTCATTTTAAAAGGCTTCTTCCCGACACTGTTCTGCCTGAAATGTTAGAATGTCTTTGTGATACTGGCTGGAACTGCAGTGAGGTAATTATAAGTAGTTACATAAAGCAGCCTAGTGCTAGCCCAGCAAATTTTCTAAAAAAAGGGAACGTATTCCTTGTTAAATGTTTTGTCATGATGACCACGCCGTTTATTTATCTCTAACACAACATACTTGTTCTGCCCCATCTACTGTTCTCACCCTGCAAATTTATGAGGCTCTATTAATCTTCTGCCCTGCTGACTCTCTCTGTTGCAAAGTGTCAGCAGACTTTTGTACCTTGCTAATGTACAAAGTGCTTCCTATGAGTAATATCAGCATTTTGCCTTTTAATTGCACATATAATTTTTAGGTCTTACAGCTAATAAGGGAATTGAGACTACGGTTCATCATTGTCTCGAATGGTACTCCAGGGGGGTAGCGACTGTAGAAGCTCAGAGAAGAATATACTTGTCCTCCTTCCAAGCAATAGTTTCTCTCATTATAGCATTCCCATTCACACCAGTACAGTTACAGGTCTGCCAGCATTTCCATTATAAGCACAGCTTTTCAGGGGTGCTGTAAAAATTTATAAAACATAGCATACTATCTTTTGGGTTAGCTTTTTCTTTTTTTCCATTATTATTATGTGTTATTGTATTATTACTATCATTATTGTTATTACTATTACTGTTATTTTTATTATTACAGCTTTCTGTAGACATTGATTTTACTATTTTAAAGATTTAATTACTTGCAGGGGAGCAAATGTTGCTTTGAGGTCCAACTGAAAACTGGTATTCCTCATATTTGAACTAGGTCGTGAGTTTATTCATTGTTTGTTCCATCTTTTCTGTTCAAAACCAACAGAAAAAAAGTGATAGCATGGTGCTAAATTGGGACAATGCACAGTAATTTTATATTAATAACCCTTAACAAGGAGTTTTCCCTTTATCTTTATATTCACGTTACTGAGGAGTATTCCTGTTGTTCAACCAACTGGAGAGAAAAATATAAGGTTGCCTTCCTTTTTTCCTGTGGTAGTCAATTAGAGAGAAGATCTCATGTATCATATGCTGGAGGGTTTGAAAAGCATGTGCCAAATTGTGCAATTAAATGCTTCTCTCATAAGTATGCAAAGCAATAAAAAGTAAACAGATTGACTACTGGAATATCATGCCACAGGAGCTGCTTGTAAGCAAATGACAGGCTGTTCTTAATTGTTGGCCATTACTTTATTGCGGAAAAGTTCACAGAAGCATCCAAGGACTGGTGTATTTTTCAGATCCTGCTAGGAGTGGTGCAAACCAAGACACCACTTCGAGCTCCTGGTCATAATGTAGGGAGTGTGGGGGCTAAAAAGGGTCTGTGGCTGTATGGCCGAAGACAGCTCTGTATCAGGGAATGAGAAGTTTCCATATGGCCTCAGAAGGCTCACACCATGCAGATCAGTTGCTCATTTTCATTTTCACTGTCCCTGGACACCCATGTTGTCTGGGTGAGATTACACTTCAGAATGTTTCATGTCTTCCCCCTGGTTTCCTGACTCTTGTCCCACAGTTTGCCAACATCTGCATCATATTGGCTATTCATCTGAAGATTTTTAACATTTGGTTGTTATATCATCTCCAGTTCCAGTATTGTTGTTATAAAGTGATGTATTATTCATGCAATCCAGGGCTCAATTTTCAAACTTGTGGACTTCATACTATATTACCATCATAAATATTGATTTCAAGGCACCCACAAGCATTTTTAGTCCTTCACTGAAAACACAAAAAAGAGACATCTGTACTCTGTGGAGCTTGAAATCAAAGGCTATATACACATAGCACAATGGGATGCCAATCTAGACATCCCAGATAAATGTCCAGGCACACAGTGGGCACTTGTGCATACATGTGCCAGGGCCCACAAGCTGTGTAGCTGTATCTCCACACATTTAGGGGCTTAGACTAAGCAACCATGACTCTCTTAATGAGTTTGGACCCTTCACTGCATTGATACATCTACACTGCTTCCTTTTCTGGGGTCAACTCAATGAAGGGTGACAGCATGCTGACAGATGGCATTGATTGGCAAGTCAGATTATAATAATATCAAAAAAAGGAGAGGAACAAAGGCCATGCTTTACATAATCCTGGCACTAATTCTGAGCATTCACGTGGTTTTGTCCTCTTATGAAAGCCCATTCTCTTTTACTTATTTGTGGGACAAAGATTCTGAGATGAACAGAAAACCTGCATTCACTGGGCACAAGGTGAGAAAACCAAGGAGGGTTTAAGCAGGCTCTGGGTGAGCATTCGCAAGCTTCATCATAAACTGGATCCTTACTGCAGTTTCCTGGCTGCTTGTGTACTTTGGTGAAAGATTACCTCAGTTTCAAATGAACAGAGTCTTCTTGTTACCACTGTCGCCATATTTCTGAGAAAAAGTTCCCAGCTATACTCTTTCCAGCCAAGTTTCTCACCTGAGTGAAGAATCATGTTGCCACTATTTACCATTAACACCAGTAGTGGCTGGAAAATCAGTGCAGAAGAGTCTTAAGTACTTGTTTGTGTATATACATATATATGTATAAATAGGGGGGTGTGTATGTATGTGTGTAAAAGCATATCTATTTATAAAAAGGACAAAGAATAAACACCTTTTAAAAGATGCATATATTAGAGATAAGCAAGGTTCACTATACAGGCTCTCAGTCCATCTCAGTATCACAGCAAACCCACAAGCCACTTTCTCCCATACTGATATCTCCTGAAGTGCATGACCAAATTACGGGCCTTACACCTTCCATTAACCCGTGTATACGTTACTTTAAAACAGTACTGTAAGAATTCCTATGAACACAAATAGTGCTGATATCAAGAATAAACCTAGAAATTTCCATTTGGTAGATTTGGGGAAAAAAATTATACCACCACAGAGGTTTTTAAAAAGATTTTTAGGCAAAAAGCATCTGTTACAAAAATGAAACTGATTGTTCACAGTACAAAATGCTGATGAAATACAGACATTTCCATCAGCTTATCTAAAAAGGTTACCCAAATGTTCATCATTATATTTCTATCATTCCAATTGCCTCTATCATATCCCTTCTTATTATTTTATTGTTAAATATTTCAAAATATCTTTTTTCTTACCTGTCACGAAAATGCCCTTCCACTAGTTTTCCTTTGTAGATGCCACTACTGTCTCTCCCCTCAATGAAAAGTGATATTCCAAAGGAAATTATTAACCTTAACTTCCCTCTCTGGTTAAAAATAAAATCACTTCTAAACTTCTGAAGCTTATATTCCTTCAGTTCTTGAAATGTTTATGAAAAAAAAATCTTTCCTACACTGACTACATGAACTTGACTTCTTTCTTTTTCTGGCTCCTCTTTTTAAACTGGAAGTAAGTACTGCATATAGTAGATTATCAAATGCACTTAAAACAAAGCTAGACTACATTAATTAGTGTTGTATGGGCACTTGAAGTGGGTAATATAGTTCATCCTCTGGCACTCAGCTCATTAATTTAAAAATGTATGTTACTAAACCTCTTATCTTGGTTTTATCTAATTAAATTATTAAGATGAAACTTAATAAAATCAGAGGTTTTTAAATGTCATTCAAGGCACAGCTACAATTAAGAGATCAAATATTCACAGTATTAGAAGACTTCAACCCAGCAAGATCACTTTTTGTCATTGATCAATTTTGTGCTGATTTTTTACTAAACTGAGCTGTCTTTACTTCAATAATGTTATGATTTGCAAAGATAGACAGGAAATTAGTACATACCACTCTGAACAGATAGGTTAATTAAGGTTCAGTCTGGTATTGATACGTACATATTATAAACATTTAAACAGTATAGATTAACAATGGCCTTGGAGCTAGAATGGAGCTGCAGGCTGTTATTGTCCTCTAAATACTGCAGTGTCACTGGGCTGTCACTGTTACTGTCAGAGTGATCTGGATGGTTAAACACAAACACCTAGTGTCTTTCAGATACCCTGATGCATCCAAGACATTTGGTGGCAGATGTGACATATGCACTACCTATGCTCTTCTGTGGCAGCAGCTGGAGACAAGCCAGATAGCCAAGACCATTTAAAATCACAGAATGGTTGGGGTTGGAAGGGACCTCTGGAGATCATCCAGTCCAACCCACCTGCTAAAGCAGGGTCACCCAGAGCAGATCACACAGGAATGTGTCCAGGCGGGTTTTGAATGTCTCCAGAGACTCCACAACCTCTCTGGGCAGCCTGTTCCAGGGCTCTGGAACCCTCAGAGTAAAGAAGTTTCTCCTCATGTTCAGATGGAACCTCCTGTGCTTCAGTCTGTGTCTGTTGCCCCTCATCCTGCCGTTGCGCACCACTGGAAAGAGTCTGGTCCCACCCTCCTGACACCCACCCTTCAGATATTTATAAGCGTTGATAAGATCCCCCCTCAGCCTTCTCCAGGCTGAACAGACCCAGCTCTCTCAGCCTTTCCTCATAAGAAAGCTGATCCAGACCGCTAATCATCTTTATAACCCTCCACTGGACTGGCAATGGACATCTGTATTGAGGCACCTAAATTATCTCCAGACCATCCAGATATTGTATGCTGTAAAGACTTCATTACTTCTGTCTGTCACATGGCGTAAGCTTTTTCTAGAAAGAGAAATGTGGAATCACAGAGTACTGATCACAGAATCACAGATCCATTTAGGTTGGAGGTTTTTATTCCAATCTCCTGCTCAAAGCACGACTACCTCTGAGGTCAGACCAGGTTGCTCAGGGCTGTGTCCAGTCATGTCTTGAAAACCTCCAAGGGCAAGGACAGCACAACCTCTTTAGGAAAACTGCTCCACTGCCCGACTGTCCTCAGGGGAATATGTTTTTCCTTATATGAAGTCCGAGTGTTTCTCATTTAAACGTATGCCCATTGCATTTTGTCCTTTCATCGTGAAACACTGAAGGGCTTTGGTCCGTCTTCTTAATGGCATCCTTGTAGGTTTTGGAAGTCAAGATACAATATTTAGGTTTGGATCTATCAGAATTTTAGCTCCCATACCTAATCCTCCTGGCACTGGAAAACTTATTCACAGGATTCAACTCTCCCTCAAAATCTCCTCCAGTATGTTGCCTTCGCAGAAATAGTTGAATTCCGTTTTGACTGATGCAGGAGTCAGCAACCTATATGCGGCTGCAAATATTGCCTGGTACATGGCAGAGCTGGCGCAGTGAGCAAGCTGAGGGACACGGCACCTGGGGAGGTGCGTGTGGATACAGCAGGTTCCAGCCATGAGAAACCTCCTTCCACAAAGTCAAGAGACAGAACGGTACATGCTTGGTAACCTCTTGCCTATTTAAGACACAGCATTTCTGTGTTCTCACTAAATCTCTTTCCACGCAGTCATCTTCAAATTAAAAGATGAAACAGCAATCCATCTCTCTATCTCGAAAGCTGCCAGTCTCCACATCAGTGAATAAAGCAGATCCAGTGTTTTGTCTTTGTTATTGACATTGTTACAATTGCGGCTGCAAGTCCCGTTCATGATAAATAATGCCTTGTACAAAAGAAACAGCAAAACACTTTCTATTTTGGAATGAGCAACCAGAATAAGACAGACAGAACTGAAAGGATGATAAGAAGAAAACTTGAAGGACAGAACTATAGATGAAGATCCCATTTTAGCAAGATAAGTCAGTACATTCATGATATTGGGCAGGGCATTGCCTCTGCTGAAATACACAGGATTTGCCACATATTAAACTACTCTGTTGGTTCAGAGTTCGAACAAAGGTATAAATGCAGTGGAACAGAAAGTGACTTGTCCATCTGCCAGTTCTATCCATACACATCCAGAAATAAGTATGGCTGCTTTCACAGCAATGACAAGTATCATTTAGCAATAAAAATATTAAAAAGCATTGTCTGAATTTAAAAAAAAAAAAAATCTTTGAGGCAGCCAAGACGTCTGTCCTGCTTTGTCTACTTTTATCTTCTGAGGATACTCAGGTAAACACCCACAATCTTCATAAGGATAGACCAGCTCAGTGAGCAAGGTTGATATGCTATAAAGGACTCATTGTCTATATTCATTTTAGATTGTACCTACAGAGGATTTATAGAAACAATACCTAGGTGGCACTGAAGAGGCTATCAGTGCTATTTACAGACAATTTAAAGGAATAAACCTGCAGTTATGCCTGTGTTTGCTTTCCCTTGTGGTCTCCCTGCAACGCTTTCTAATCCTATTGTGACTTGATTGTTTCACAGCAAAGTGCTCCACAGAGGCCAGTAATTGGCACACAGGTTCAAATTAGATTGCTGTGTGTTTAGGAAAGCAGGGGTCATTTCCCATCAGCACCACTCATTAAGAAGCAGAGTGCTAAGTTTTCTATTACAGAAAATACTCATATGTAAGTGTGTGCTGGCTTGGGAGGGAGATTTTATGTGCAACTTCGAGCAGAATGTGTCTGTAATCAACAATATGCAAAACAACTTGGCAGAGGAATATATTAACTATGTACTCAATGACAGTTTTCTTAATTCTGCATCTGTCTGACCGTCATGCAACAAATTCCTTTTCACCATGTAAATAGGAAGTCAAACTTGTGGGTGAATTCAGAAGCTGGCTTGGAGGCAGTTGAAAGTTGTCCTTGTGTGCCCCGGGCCCTTGTGAATTTTAATCAGGCTCTCAGCATTAATTGCACATCAGCCAGGTCTCAGTTCTGATATACTCAAGGCCCCAGTCAGCTCCTGCACATTTGCTGTGGGGAGGAAAGAGAAGCCAGGGTTTAGAAATAAGGTGGTTGTGCCCCAAATTAACTGAAGGAAGAGAGATGATGTCAGTATGCAACAGAAAGGAGAGTGAAGGACAGGTGCGATTAAGATTAAAAAAGAAAGAAAAAAAACCTGTCAAGAGGAGCCAGTAAGCAAACACCTTATGCCACAAGCTTAATTGCGCCTGGTGACAAACAACAAATCATTTGATAACGTTTAAACAGAGGAGAGGTATTTGAGTAATTCTTGCCTCACCTGAGATACCCTGGGCACCTGACTTTCCTCAAATGCTGAGTAGTGTCCTTCCCTCTAGAATGACTAAGAGACGCATCTATCTAGGTCCTGCCCATGGCTCCTTCAGAACCAGAATGCAGGCACGGCAGCACTCACGCCTCCAGGGAAATCTCACTTGCTAGGCTTGCATCAACCATTTTTAACTCACGCGTTATCATTACTGTGGTACAGGCCCTATTTTGCATAATAGCCTAGTGGTTAGGGGTCTCCTGCCAGAAAGAGGACACCTGGGGCGTAGCTTGAGACGGCTGCAATCCTACACCACCCCGCTGCAGAGGAGTCCTGCCGGCAGAGAGAACCAGTGTTATTTCTAGCGAGAGTATTTTCTGCTCCTTAATGAACCGTGGGGAGAGGGGAGGAAAGGTCACTGTGTGGAAATGGCAGGAGGTCGGATGGAAAGTGAGCGGATGAGCACGCAGTGCTCTGGCTCGGAGGCAGCACGTTCACCTGAGAGCGAGCAGATCTGAAATGCTGGTTCATGCCCTGACAAATGGGTATGTATTTCACATGATGCCTTGGAATTAACCCCTGGAGGACTCCCCATCCCGCCTGATCACTTAATTCATGAAGCTGTTGCAAGTTTCAAATCCCAGTTCATGGAATCACAGAATNCCTCATGTCTAGCCTGAATCTCCCCTCTTCTAGTTTAAAAACATTACCCCTTGTCCTATCACAACAGGCCCTGCTAAAAAGTCTGTCTCCATCTTTCTCATAGGCTCCTTTTAAGTACTGAAAGACCACAATAAGGTCTCCCCGGAGCCTTCTCTTCTCCAGGCTGAACAACCCCAACTCTCTCAGCCTGTCCTCACAGCAGAGCTGTTCCAGCCCTCTGATCATCTTGGTGCCCTCCTCTGGACCCTCTCCAAAGTTTACAGAAATATCACACAGGAGACAGATGGGGTGTGCCATGTGTGCCTGTCACCATTGCCTGTGACATCGCTAGTGGATCCTTATCTAGTGCAACCCTATCAGCATCTTCTTGAACATTTTCCCCATCACTGGGCTCAGAGCTGGTACACTGAGGTCAGCCTTGCAAATTTTACTCCTACAGCACCGTTCAGAAGGTGACTCTGGCATTGGAACAGGCTGCCCAGGGCAGTGGTGGAGTCACCATCCCTAGAGGTGTTTAAAAGGTGTATAGATGAGGTTCTTAGGGACATGGTTTAGTGCTGGAGTTACTTTAGGTTATGACTGGATTCAATGATCCTGAGCGTCTCTTCCAACTGAAATGATTTGATGATTCTATGACTGTATGATTTAAAGCTATTAATACTTTGTTCTTCGTCTCATGTGGTTAGTAATCAAAATGCTTCTTGCACTCTCCCTCAAGTCCTGAAGTCTTCCATAGTGGGGACAAGACCTCATCAGGAAGGCCTGAATAGGCCAACCCAAGGCCACATTCTGTAGCTTGTGCACATTATATTTTTGGACTCCAGTGGTATCCAAAAATGCATGCCTCAGAAAGGTTATAAGGACAAAGTGTATGAACAAACAATTTTTCCCTAGTGCTCTCCTGGTCCTCAGCTGCTTTCAGCTATGAGACTTCCTGAAATCATCTGGGATTCTATGTTTCTGGTAAACAGCAGTTTATTTCTTTTTCAAGGTACTTATCCAATGTCCTTTGAACCTTTGAAAACTCTTTTCTTCCCAGGGGAAACTTACTTTGCTGAAAACAAAATACACTGAAATGTTTAGGTAAACTAACTCATGCTTCCTTTTCCCCCTCCTCTCACCAGCAAGGTGTATTTTTTTACACATAAGAATGAAAGACATAATCTGCTATGTGTGTGAAACAGAGAGAGAAATCTTCATTTTTACTTGGTTCCTCAGACGTGAGCCTTAAAGGTACACTATAATGATGTAACCTGTCATGCAGAGCAATATCAAATCTAGAATGATGATATAAAGCAAGCAAGAAATGATAACTATCTGTGGAGTTTCACTGTGTAGATTGAGTGAAACTTCAATCAGTGCTGGCATTTCTTCTTCCCCACTCCCTAGTTGCCATCAGCTGGTGTTGTGAATTATGGGTTTTTTTATCTGCATTATGTTTTATATCCAGCATGGCAAGTCACAGCTTGTGGAGATCCCTTATCTTTAAACCAAGACTGCAGTCCTCTCTCTTCTCATCATACCTCTGCCAAAATATTGCAAAATCCACAGTCATCTCTGGGTGCGTTAGCATGTGAAGTATTAGACAAGAGTATAGTCGTTACTTCAATTCTATTGAGTTTTGCCTTCGTCTCCCTAGGATTTTACCACATATTCACTAACATGCTGAGAATACATCTTTTTTTCCTGGTATGGCAACAGAAACACTGCTGGTCTCTGAAATCTCATTCATTGTCATTGGACTCTCACAACTACAAACACATGGGAAAAAAAACCTGCTTGTCTGCTTTTTTTCCTACAGAAGACAAACCGTGAAAAAAACAGCATGATATATTCAGAAATATGTACTACCGTGTAGTGTAACACCAGAATAAAAGGCACAGATGCACTTTCAAGAAACTGGGGGGAAAAAAATAGAGAAAGAAGAAATGAGCAAATGGAAATTTGAAAATATATAGAAAATAAATGGCTTTGTAAGGCTTTATTTTATGACACAGATCATCATAAAATTATGGGAACTGCAGTATCAACTGGATCAAAGTCACGAGTAGCCCAATATCTTGCCTCCAAAAATGACCAATAGTGGTTGTCAAAGAAGAGCATAACCATGAAACAACAGAACCAACAGCTAATAAAACATCCCGAGAACAGTGCTTTCTCAGATGGAGGTCTATCTGATGTTCCTGGGTAGACTTTTCTTCCATTCTTTCTTTCATTTTTTTAAAACCAATAACATTTTTAGCATTTTCCTGTTTTGAACACATTATTTGCAAGTCTTGTCAATGCATCCTAATTCTTCTGTTAGACGTGGTAAACATATTTCTCTTCTCCATACAACTATGATTTCATAATCTTTAGATGCTCTGTTTTCTAGGCTGAAGAATTACCAGTCTGAGTAATCGTATATTCTGCTAGTACTAGTAGTACTAGTGAACCCCTTCCCCTAATTCACCAATTTATAGTTAATTTTGCTTTAATGTTTCGCATGGATTTCCCCCACACACACACCAAAACTGGCAGTGATGAAAGAAAGGTGATTTACTGACTGGCTCCAGCTGCATCCTACTCTTTGGGTCCCCAGACACCCTCTGTGGTGTTGGAAATGGCTGGTAGGGCCAAGCAAATGCCCCTCACCTGCACAGCAGTCCCACAAGAGCACACGGCCGGGCACGTGGAGCTTTGGCCACCACAGAGCAACCACAATCACTGCCGCCATGGTGATGATAGCAGTTGTGCCTGGACTCTGAACTGCAGAGTCTGGAAGAGGATGTTCAACATGTTAGTGCATTTGGGTGAGAAACTGAGAGAGGACTGGTTTGTTCCTCCTTCCCAAGTTCACAGGCTGCAGGGCCCTGATGTCAAGACGTCCCAGCAGCCATGTCCTTCCTCATTTATGGACCATTAAGATCACACAGTCACTTTGGAAAGGTTGCCTTGGCCTGGTGAGATTCTGCTGCATGCTGGAGATAAATGATGTGATGTTTTTCCCAGTGAGCTTCTGCATTCTGAGCTGCACTTGCACGTTGTTGGATCCTGCAAACAGAAACCACCTGCTTCACTCATATCCTATACTGCAAACCTGATGGACTGACCCCTGATTGAGATTTTAGGTCTTTCCAGATGAAGCAAAATTAGCAACAAAGTACATAATATAAAGACCTTTTAAGAAACGTGCTTTTATTGACTGAATAATACCACAAGGTTGAACAAAGCAAGTTCGTATGTAAAATCCTACCTAATCTATTTCTTTCCACAGTCTTCTGGCTAATCAGCTTTATTGAGACTATCGCAATCAGCAAAATTGCCACTAGTTGCACAGGTCAGAGAATTTAACTTGAAGTACAAGCACTGCTGAAGTCGTTGCATTTCTTGTACACTTACACATCTATATTATGTTCAGAATGACGGTGAGACTATAATAAATCTCCTGTGATGTGTGTTGCTCAGAAGTGACATAACTTTTCAATGGTTCAAAATATGGTCTGAATTCTGTTGTTCCTCCTGTTATCTGTGAAGATTTTTGTTTTCTCATATGCACTATTGCTGATTTATCTCCTCTCTTCGCAATTTATTCTAGAACTGTAATGAAATCAAAATAATTCAAAAATCCATTCAAAGAGTTAAATACAATAATTTTATCATTAGAAAGGACAGTATGTAACCATCAGGCCAAACAGTCTATCTTATGTTAAATGACAGGTCAAAGAAAGTTCATTGCTAATAATGCAAATCATAAATCTGTGTCTCAGGAACAGCATATATGAAATGATGTCTGAAACATCAATAGCAGGTTTTCTCCCTTATTATTATTATTAGCTTGATAATAGTCGTTAGTGACCTATCTCCTTCTGCTGATTTAGTAAAGTGCACCTAATAACAAGCAGGGGTCAAATGTACAAACCAAATGACACTGCGTTCCCTAGATACGTAGTTTCTAATGATGTAATAAATGCCTTGCAGTCTTTTTGTCTCACTCACCAAAATTAAGCCTATTAGAGTAAAATATGCAATTGAAAACATTATAAATCTTGCCTGGACTATAAAACAAATCTCTATAAACAGTGCTAAAATGACAAACTACCTCTTGTGTTAGAGAGGCTGAATATATAAAGTAGCTTTTCAGTTCTCAGTTAAAAAATCAAGCCTTCAGAAATGGTCTATATTTATCTTATAAATAGCAAGTAAGAGAGAAAGCAGTATCACATTACAGCCTCTTTTTTGCAAGGAATTAGTTATGACTTCAACAACAATACCTTCTTAAAGAATCTATCTTTTTTCATGAGAAGGAGCAAGTATCATCCTATAATTTTAGACTTCATATGGGTATTTTAGCACAGAAGAGACAACCTTCTCCTAGACAAAGACAGTTAGTTCACAGTTCAGGAAAAAAAAGTAATCTTATATCCACCTTTGTAGGAAGATAACCCACAAAATCAGCATCCATAAAATCAGCTAGTCCCTCACTTAACCATGCTAGAACCCACTCAAGCCACTGAGTTTAAAACTACAGTATTATTATTCTTTGACGTCTATAGCTTAGCAGCACAAAGCTGGTCTCCAAGCACTTATTCTCTATAAAGAAACACAAATGTTTGGCCTTTGGGCTGTAAATATTGTGTCATCATTGATTTTTAACATATAAAGTGTATTTTCCTGAATGTCAAGTATTCTCAAAGTGCAAGGACTCCCATGAGCATGGAGTGTCAGGAATTAAAGACAGTTTAAAAGCAGGAACTACAAGCAAGGAAAGAAGAAAGTAATAGCAAGAAAAGAGATAAAGAAGAAATGAAAGAATAACTAATATGAACTTAACCAGGTATTATATTACCATTTATCTCCCAGACAAAAATGTCACCTGGGAGGCATGATATCCTATCATCAGTAAAGAGAAGACTGAACTGTGATACTATCAATAAACGTTTTCTTACTACACAAGATAGCTTTCTATAAGGATTTGTGTATCCCATGCACCTGAGGAGACTTTTTTCCCAGTTAAATAGTAGGATTGATTTGGGGATCAAACACACCGGTGGTTCACAAACAGTGAAAGTGTCAGTAGCTGTACGGAAATGTGGCTCTGACAGCTTTCTACTATTGCCTTATAGCACTTCAGCGTCTATTCTTCTGTGTTGTACCAGCTGCTTTGACACTATTTCACTAACCTGATCTTCTTGAGAAGGTGGTTCAGAGCAGGACCCTAACTTAGCCAAGGCACATGGGCTAGGAGCAAGTCACCCTGTTCTCCTGGGACACAGACAAGTTCTGCATCAACTCCAGCAATGTTTGCCTCCCTCACAAGTGCAGAGGGATGGCTAGGGGTGAACAGAGCTACCCCCCTCAATTACCTGGGGTGAATCCAGGCTGGGATAGCCCCTTGCTCTCACAGCTAGGAGAGCTGAGAGAGATTCAGCCTACTGGATGCGACGTCTTTTACAGTGTAGCCTCAGGCACTGCAACTCTGTAATGTCCTTTACATGTGCTGAGGGTAAATCACCAGCCTATCCAATAATGAATAAGAGGAATACTCCTTCTAGGTGATTATTCTGAGCAGATCTATTGCCATAGCTGACTTCTGCAGCAAGCACAGACAGGCAAGGTTCCTCAAAGGGCAACGCAAAGTATCTTAGGTCAGGTTCCTTCTCTGACTCTTACACCTCTCCTATGAACTTGTGCCAATACTTCCCTAAGCCAGACCTTTGAATAGCAAATTCAGTCCAGACTGGAGGAAAGACACTGTGTTTCCTCTCCATAAAATGTCTTGAAGTAGCTGCACTGTAAAATTTGTGATGGGTAAGACCATATTTGATTTTATCCTTCCCCATTTGCCACGATCAGTAGTCAGTTGAAAGATATTACACACCAGATTCAGAGATTCCTACAATCTGTTTTCTCATTTATTGTGTCTACTAGCTGTTTATTTCAGAACTCTTAAAAAAAAAAAAGTGTGGCATCCATCTCAATTTTATCTGCCTAAGAACAGTCAGGTTGCCAACAGACATTGTCTCAGACATTTACATGAATATTGACCATTTAATGCAAAGCATTCTTTAAATATACAGGCATATATGCCAGCTCCTCTTAAGAAGGTTGAAGAACTCTGAGTTCTGAAACATTTAAGAAACATTAAAGGTATCTTTTTGACAAAGGTTATCTCTTGAGAGATGGTAAGAATTTCCACCTCCCAATGTTAAAGCACTTATCTTGGCAGCCGGCACTCAGGGCCTGGAAAACCTGCCGCAGAGACCGAAGATACTCCATCTATTTAGCTCATCAAGGTGGAAGCTTAAGAAGTTATTTGATGTGTAATAAAGTGCAAGCATAGGGAAAAGACTTCTGATAATAGGTTATCTACATGTAAAAAAGTGTGTACCAGTTTGCAAGAGCTGCAGGTAGGTATGTTCAGGAATAAAAGTAGGATTTGATCTATTTAATTAACTAAAACCCAGCATGTATAGTATTCCAGTGATCATATTTGAGATATCTAGTAAACTGATCCTCTTAAAGGAAACTGATCCTACCTGATAGATGCTGCTTACCAAAAAAAAAAAAAAAAAAATCCTATCTATCTAAGCGAGATAACTAGTCGCTTTTAAGTCTAAATAAAGTGGTTACTTTTTAGGAACCATTGGGAGAGTCTTTCAGATTTTCTGAGAAACACCAGTTTGGTTTTCTTTTTTTTTAATGTCTATGTAATAATTTAATTTAAGAAGGCTGCTTTATTAAACACCGAAACGTTTAAGGAAAAAATAGGTAGACAAGATCTCCCTCAAAGCATTTCTTTTTATCAGTTGGATTAACTCCTGGATAACAGCTACAGATAACAGTTTCATTAGTCATTTGAAAAACGAACTGAGAACTGCATTCTTCGGCTAGAAGTGTAAAATTTACGGTGTGTTTAAAACACTCAATAGGACCCATTTGCTTCTGAGATGTTCCTTCTACACGACTGACTCCAAAACTGTTTTAAACTCAGTCTTTTCTGTTTGAAAAACAACCGCCCGTAGACACCATGATCTCCAAATGGAACCTGCTGCCCTTTGTGACTGGAGCTCCTGCAGCTGTGTGTGCGGAGTCTTCCTCTGCATTTTGCAGGAGGGGTGGCTGCTGCCTAAATGCTCTTTCGTATTTGTGGCGTGTGGCTTCTGATAGGTATCAGATGGTTTTTAAACAGGTATTGTGCGTTAAACCAGTAGGAAACAAAATCTATAATTTTGTCAAAAAAAAGAATTATTGTGGCTTTCAGTTGTATTCCCACCAAAAAGGAGAATTATGTTTTTTAAATAAATGAAGACATGACGAGGAACACCCACATACTGCTTCTGAAAAAGCCTGAGATCTATAATAGAAAAGAATGCAAAGGTTGCAGGTACTGCTACACATTTCCAGAAAACTATTTAACTTTATATCTTAGCAGTAGATTTACCTTTTTTTCTCTCTGTCTCTCTCTCACAAACTTTTAAAGATGATACCAATGTTTTTTTGTACACTGGGAAATATGGCAATAGTTCATGTAGTGCGGGAATAGTTTTGGAAATCTAAAATACAGCTATTGATTGTCTCAAACTATTTAATTTTCAATTAGACACTGGACTTCAGAACTGGCAAAATATATATGATTTTTCTACCCTTGAATAGCAGTTCATTTTTGTCTATGAATAATACATCTCGCTACAATAGTGCAGTCAGATACCGGTATAATTAGATACATTTCTGAGGTCTGCCTGTGGTTCATGCATCAAACACCGATCCTTCAGGCTGCCTTGTATAGGTCTATAGGCTTGGGACGCTAAAGCAATGAACACAGTCATGCTAACAGTGCCCTCACTCCAGTTACAGATGTAAGATGACAGTGACTGCTCCAAGGCATACTAATTACAAAGTATTTAGCAGGCAGTCTCTAGCACACACCTGCCAGAAGCAGAGATGGGGGAAATGTGATATCCCTGTTTCTAATGTTACACAGAGCCCAGCTGGAAGTTCTTAAGAGGCCAATGACTGTACAAACCATATGTTACCGCAGTTCAATCACGCCCGTAGCTTCCCCCATGTTAATGTATATTGGGCATTACTAGATAATGTGACATCTTCAGACTAATCAGGTGGATATCTTAACCGGCGGGAATATGAAGGTAATCCAGTGCTACAGATAGCAGTCATCGCATTATGTTAGCTTCACACTTGTATTGCTGCATAATGACTCCAGCTCCTAACCTGTTCTGACTATAAACTTTGCTAGGAAGCAGCCTGTTTAATCTAGACAGATATATTTCAATTTGTGCCTACCGTGGATCTTAACATTTTGGGTCCAAATAGCTCCCAGGAAGAAAAAAAATAAGAAAAAAAAAAAATCAGAGTGCAAATTTTGCTGTGTAGATCCACCTATAGCTGAAAGAAACAAGACAGAAATTGGTTGGAAAAGTTTTTAAAAAAAAAAAAGATAAATTAGATCTGTCCAAGTTTGTTGTTGATTTTAATAACTACAGACAGAATAATATCACCTTTCAAAATTATATTTATTCTAATTTTTTATGAAGGAAATAGAGAAAAGTATCAGAAGGGAAAAAGAAAAAGCACGCCCATTTACTGATGCTCTGCAATGTAATTAGGGAAAAAAGGAAATTAAACAACAAAAAGTTTTGCGGCACAGCATTTCGTTGCTGCTGATCAATTTCCCTGTACAAAAATTGTTTCAGGGAAGCCAGGCACACTCAAACTGGGGAAAAACTGAAACTTTAAGTTTTTCTTCTGACTCTGAGAGGAAGAAATTGGCTTTATAAGAATCAGGGAAATGCTTTGCCTTTCACATCATAATGGATTCTTACATCTGCTGAACCCAACATTTTCAACAACAGTATTTTCATCTGATTGCTTAGACCCATGGCCACAGGGATAACACAGTTGCCCAATGCCACTTTTTGGTACAGTTAGGTTTGTACACACAGACTCTGGTTACATGTTGGAGGCTCAGTCCTCTGGCTCACAGAAACCGCATTAATACGAATCAATATGATGACAGAGCCGAAGGCAAGAAACACTTTGGTGCAGTCTAGTACCTAAAGAGAAAGACTTAGAACCAGAAAAGCAGCAAGCCACACCAGGGTGCTTTTGTGGGCTCAGGAGACCCTTTTTTATATACATTAGCACTCAGGGGCATGGGGTATTCAGCAGGAAAAAAAAGTTCCCTAGTGCTTTGACTACACATTTTCTACCTCAGTCATAAGACCTTTGGGAAGGGGCCCTGTCTTACACACACAAAAATTTCTGCTAGTAAATAAAAGGTGCAATCAAATTGCTTTCAGCTGAAAATTTGGGGAGAATATTTTTGATGAACAAAGTAACTGTAAAAGATTTTATGTTTTTGTTCTCACTCTCTCCTCGTCCCTGAGATCTCATCACTCTTTCTTACTTTTGATTTTGCCAATGAAGGGAGAGAAAGAGAAAATAAAATAAAAATACAAAATCTGTTTTATGACCAAACACCTGAAGCTCTTGTACATAACTTCCATTTAACAAAAATGCCTATGTTCATTTTTGTTTCAGTTAGAAAAAGGAAAATCATTTCAAAATCATCCCTTTGTGGAACCCAGCTGTTTCCATTACCATGAAAGAGATTTGCAACTCTTTCAGTTCAGCTGTGCTGTTTATATGTCAGTTTTAACTGATTAAAGGGAAATGAGAAAAGTGACCTAGCTCTTCCCTTTCCACTATTCTCTTCCTCCACATCTTGTTCAAACAAAACAACCTTGATGATCAAATGTAAGTTATAATGCAGTTGGTATCTCTTACGACTTGCATGCTGGTTGTTTTTGAGAAAGGACTGAATAAAGGCTTCAGGATGTCATCAATTATATGACTTTATCTTATTGGCTAAATTGTGTTTTACAGTAATTCAGATGTATACATCCTTCTGTTTAGCTGGTGGAGAACTCGGGACTTTGCTAACATAGTGCCTCCCGCCCTTCTGTCCTTCAGGTGCCTGTGGCAGAAGAAGGGCTAAACCAGACAGGTGGAAAACAGAAAAAAAACAAGAAAAAAATAGTTACATATCAGAAAGTTATACCATTTTTCCAAGGAAGAAAAACTTTCAGAAAAACATATTCTCCCTTCAGAAATTGTCATTCTACTACAAAATCCGTGTGTTCATCCAGATTCATAATTTAGATTAACATTTCCCTTTGAAGACCTCAGCCGTAGATGACAGCATGCTGGCAAATGCCTTTATTCTCACCAGCAAAAGTATCTCTTTAACCCTTTTCTCACCAGAGTGCCGCTTGCTGTGTTGTCAGACAAGACAAACATAGACCCAAGTACATCCTGGGTGTACAGCCACTCTCTTCCCCTTCAGTGTTTCCATGGGCTTTGCTTGCTAGTGATGGAAAGGCAAATTCTTCTTCCTTTATTTCTGTGTGTTTGACCTTTTGCATTCAACTGTGTCTGCCTAGGAACTCGCTAAGCCGGGAGTTTGCTGGAATAGAGTATCAGGGGATAATTCCAGGGTGTAACAGTTGGCAGAGTGTAGTTCAGCACTTTTTCCTAAAAGCAGGACTTGAGCTGCCTCGAGAAACTGAGCAATTTCTCATTGAAACAGCCTGCTAAAGATCTGGACTTCTTAAATTACTTTCTCCAATAAGAACAACGAGAGGTTGTATTAGGTTACCGCTAGATATGGATTTAAGTCTGTTATACTCAGTGCATTTAATCTAGGCCAAATTCTAATTAAACTAGATTGAACATTGCATATCAGTGTTTTCCATGAAGAATCTCGCTTGCTCACATGCTGTGTAGAACAGATGTATAAACGTGCCATTACTCACTGTCAATATTTTACATAAACCTGTACAGTTTTAATGAAAAAACTCACCACTAATGAGCTTTTGTGATTGTGTCACACCCAAAACACAACAGAACAGAGTGATGTAAGCAATGCCAATGGTTCCTCTTGCCACTTAACAATGACTTAAATGGAAAGATGGTGGTATATTAACTACCTGCCTGTGTAGCCATCTGAGTGACTGCCCAGAAGCAGCAATGGTTTCTCCATCTGAGCTCTTCTTGTGGCACCCGAAACACTCAGATCTACGCCATCACCTTTCTCCTTCTCCAGCTCCCTGGATGTCTTTGGTCATGACAGCCAGTTATCCAAAACTCATCAGTCATCTTAGTTAACAGCAAAGCGCAGAGTAAATTCTATAGAGAAAAGTTTTTATAAGTTAAGAATGCCCGCAAAGAGGAACCATGGATTGAAAGTGGTTCAAATTTTTCTGCAGTTATTAAAGCAAAACACTCCTTTAATACTTTAAATAATATTAGGGATTTTTTTTTTCCTAAACATGATTTATTATGAATGTTTGAGTGTACACTGGTGTGTTTTATTTTTATAAAACAAAATATCAAGGTTTGCTTCACATTTATTATTAATGCAAGATACACGAATCTCTCTTAAAATTGTTGTATCAGGTGATATTTGCAGGTGCAATTGTTTTGTTTAGGAGATGATATTTCAAGAAAGCGAGAGAGATCATGTTTCCCTCACAGTCCACAGGTTAATATCTCAACAGGGAGCTGGACACATACCTATATTTCATTATATGTGCTCATCTACAGACTACATTCCACGCCGCCCTGCCTCCAGTGCCACAAAACTGCATTCATTCACATATTCCTATCTCCAGCTTCATACTTTTCTATATCCAAACAGGACATCATACACATCCCCATTACGGGAACATCTGAGGGGAATAATGTTTACGTGTAGGCAGAGGTCAGAAAACAGGGTGGAGTGTGCTTTTGAAGACTGGATACATGCACTGCTGGTGCTGGTGTACCACATCTGGAAAGAAAGGGAGTCTGGTGGAGCTGGGATGCTGTGCTGC
Organism: Pampusana beccarii; assembly: GCA_013399365.1. Lineage (NCBI taxonomy): Eukaryota > Metazoa > Chordata > Aves > Columbiformes > Columbidae > Pampusana > Pampusana beccarii. The sequence goes on along the minus strand of VWYH01008202.1, from coordinate 714,086 downwards.
CTGTGGGAAGCCAATGTACTGAGCTCTTTAGAAAATCTCTCTAGAGAAATGTAAATCCTAAAACAAGAGACAACCTCCATCAAAAAAAAAAACCACCCTCAGAGAAATACATACTTTCGAAATATGGTCCCAGCTACAGTGACATTTGGGAAGCAATGAATTGCTGCTGTCCTGCTGGATGCATTATGAAATGTATTTGGACACTCTCTATTTTTCTTCTTTTTTAGTTAAGCATTTGGTTTGAGGGTTTTGTTTCTGCAGGATAGCGCTCTAGTTGCATTGGCACAAACATTTGAGCTGGGACCTCTTTACGTAAAGCAGGAATGGACTTGCTGAGAGGATCATGAAGGCTTCTCCTGTCTCTCATCTGGACGAAAGGTCCAGAAACCTCACCTTTACATTAGTACCAAGGAGTACTTACTCTTCCTATGTATTAATGGATGAAAATTGGCACTTCCAAAGGATCACTCACCTCTTAAACTGCATGTCTCTCTGAAATTACCATACCAGTAATTATTCCTGCGGTGCTCTACTAGAAAACTCACAGGTAGTTGGATTGGATATGAATCAAACAAGAGTTCTGCTGCTCTTCAGATTTACTAGAAAAGCTCTGTATGAGCGAGAACATCTGAAAAAATCAATAGTTACTGGCTGATGTATAGAGAAAACAGGAGATATTTGTTTCCTTTTCACTGCCTGGTTATTCATAGAAGTTATGGAAGTACTGTGTGTCTGATTCTTTAAATGATTATTTTTTAAAGGTGACTATCTGTTTTGGCAGATATGTCTTGCTTTCTGGATCTAAAAACCAAATATTGTTTAAGTCTCACTAGGGCAAACTTTTTACACTTGTGTTTTGGTTATTGTTCTATCTCAACATATATTGACAACGTTAGATTTTTCTCTCTGTTTCAAAATACTGACAACGGGAGCTAATGCTTAACTAAGGGGTTGCTGTTTATCTCTTGTTAGATTGATCAGCAAACAAAAACCCAAACAAAACAAAAACAACTGAGCTGGCATCATACATTCAATGGATGTAGAGACTGACGTGAGAGCTGCTGTAAATACCCGTTAATGAAACCCTCCTCTAAGGTCAGAGGCAATGCAGTCTGTCATGTCTTGAAAGAGAAATTAAGTGTCCCTCCTGATGATTCAGACATTGAACTGATGACAGGGATTCATAAGAACAGGATATAAAACTCATTTAAATCAGTGGGTACTTTGCCTATATCTGAACAGCAGGATTGAGAGAGCAGGAAGAAAAGTATGTAATAAGACAGAGAGAATTGTTCAAGGGAAGTCAATAATAGAACATGCCAACCCTCTGCTATTAGCCGCTAATTCTAAAAGGGACTTTTAAACTGAAATATCACTGTGTGGAAGCATTTTCTGAAAGCCGAGTTCAAACTGCAGAGGGTAGGCAGCTAATTTTCCATGTAATATTATCTGAGGTGCTGAGGATCCTGACACGATACAGAAACACAAAAGACAGCACATGACCACAGTATTAGTTTCAGTGAGTTCAGTACCATCTACAGACAACGCATTAAGTAATGAGTTCTTGCAGTCCAGTCAAGCTGCTTGTGCCATTTCCCTACCTAAATATTTTAAATATTAAAGTGTCACTGGGACCCAAACAGTGAAATTATAACTAGAAAACATGCATCTCTGTTTAGTGCCTAACACACTTCATGGGCTGGAATTTGTAGCATAGAAAAAGAGAGAACTAAGCTGAATTACTTAAAAAAAAAATTCATATTATTTCTTCTCTGTTTTTTGCCAACAAACCAAGTATGTAGCAGAGCCATGTGACCTTTTGGGTGTGTATAACAGACTCTAAAGATTTCTCAGCACTATTCCGTGTCAAAAATGCCAGAAACACATTTTCTAATTGAAATATCTAGGAATAAACTAACACACTCTCCACTTTAAGTCAGATAGGGAAATGTATTTTGTCAATATTTGTGCTATCAATGCTATTAAGAGGTGCTTATAAAGAACAAAAAACATCTGAAAACGCTGCCTCCTATCTCAGGATATTTTTAAGTCAGTAGTCTCATAATATTAAGGAAAGAAGTGCAAGTAGAGAAAATGAACTCTATAATTGACAAATTATGTTAATCTAATGATAGGAGTTTCAAAAAAAAGATGGAATAAACAGGATGAAGATTTTGCTTTTGTATGTGCTCCAAACCTGTCTTCAGTAGTAAAGGATCTATGGAGCACAGTGTGCAACTGTATAGACAACTGCATCACATACCACTGTAATCAATAGTAGATATAAGAGGAAAAATTACCTTTAAAACAGAAGACCACAAAGAATGCAGCAATATTTTTTTTACTTTTGTTTTCCTTTTTCGAAACATCTTAAAGATTCCTGAAGAATCAATCTTGCTGCTTAGGTCAGTTTGAGAAAAAAATAATTTTAGACTTCTGAAAGTGTTAATATAGGTGTTAAAATTTATTTTGTTAATTGCTGGAATAATCAATAACTAATTTTCATTCTAAACTAGGTTCTTCATGTGTCTTAAATAACCCAACAGGAGATCATTTACATCTCAATAACAACCCTTAACAATGTCATGTCATCAAAATCTGAACTAAATCTCAATAATGTAGGTTAGTGACCAGTAAAGGACTTATTACCTGGGTCAGGTCCTTGGGGGCTGTGGTGGGCCAACCACTGAAAGTCTTGCTTGTGTGTGGCTTTTACTCCAAAATATGAGAACGGCATCCCATAGGAATGATCCCATTATTTGGTGCTACGTCATTTTCTAAATGTTTATACATTACACCTATTCCAGGAGCCCATAGCAGATTTGTAATATGAAGGTCAACCAAGCATAACAAAACAAAACAACTTTTAAAAAAAGCCAAAACAGGCATCAGAGTAATATGCAGTAGAGGGCTTTAAAAATAAACAAATAAATACGGCTTTGAAAGCTTACTTAGAGCTTCACCTTGCTTTCATTAAAATGTTTCTGTGTAAGATGGTAATTAGCAGAAATGGGAAGTGCAAGTATATTAGCCTTATGTACTTGCTAGGAACAGAGAAAGACACAACTATTTTAAGATGCATTTTTAACAGTGCTTTTGTGATACCAACACACTTGCTGATGATATTGAAATTTTTATGTTAATTAAACAACCCCTAACCACTCAGTACATCTCAGATATATACACTTTGTAATTACCTTCATTATTGAAATAGCTAGTTTGATTTATCCTTGCCACAGTAACATTCTAGCTTCTGTTATTTTTGTCTTTAGAAAAACATAGGTCCCAGTGAGGGAATATAAAACTATTACTGTAAATTAAATATTAAAGCTAACTTATTTTTGCATAAGAACACTGTCAAATAATGGTGATAACTGTTCCTAAGAAAAGAACTTTTTTTTTCCTTTTTTGGAACACAAATTAAAATGTAATTTTCAGTTCTTTTGTAAATTTCATATAGTTAGTGTGTATAGTTTTACTGATGGCAGTAGCTTAACAGGGAGCTATTATAGTCTTAGCTTAGCGATTAAGAAATGCAACATTTGTTGAAGAGCTAGGCCTTTTAGTCTAGAATGGATTATCACTTGATCCTTCCTTAAGCATTTTTATACAGGAGTGCATTATCCTTGGAGCCACCCTGGGCTCCATGCCTCATTAACCTGGGTGTTAGATAAATCAAAGGCAGCCTCAGAGACAAAGATAAGCAAACTGCAGGCCAGCAAGACGATGATGTATGGATCCAGGAGGCTAATAGGAAAGTATTGACAGGAAAATGGTGTGCTTATCCTGCAATCACTGCATATTGCAATGAGAGCTCCCAAAAGCAGATGGGATACACTTCAGGGAATGCAGGAGTAGGAGATTGTTAGGCACAAATGGATCCTCACATCTTAAATTCTAACAAGAACTTTCTTTGCGGCTGCACTTCAAGCACAGCTGAGAGGTTAGTACCCAGGCAATGGCAAACTTTAAAAACTGAATTCATTGTAGGAGTAAACATTATTATTATTTTAAGATTGTAATATAACCACCAAAGCTGAATTTTGCATATGTCAAACATTAAAACAAACACACTTTGCAGAAGCAATACACAGAACAACAATTTCGTATGCTCAGAAGAAAGCATTTAGCACTAAGAATACCCTATAAAGCCTCCTGCAGAAAACAATGGTTTGGCTGTTAATACCTTTCCAATGAGGAAGGCAGCATGATAGACAAAAAAATCTTGCAAAACAGAGTACAATACTGTGATTTCCCCTTGTGGTTGTTTTCTCCTCAATTCCAAGGGTAACATTTTCCAGAGGATCTAAGCCTTATCCACAAGCACCCCTTAGGTCCAACAAGAGGTCCACTTCCACTATTTGGAAATGGTGAAAAGTGCTCCAAGTTTTGTAAGGCCTGCTGATGTTTTTCTGGGGTTTCTTTTCCAAGACTCAGTTCACTAGATTGATTTTAGAAATATTTATCCATTTTTTTTGTTTTTCTAAAGCACAGATTAAATAATAGCTGAATTAAGGGAAAGACCCTCAGAAAAATCTGGGTCAATCTCAGTGTCGTCATACAGCTCCTGGAAAATAAAGCTGGGTTTTACATGATTCATTCTCCCCTTTATTTCTGTTGATGGTGGTGTTTTTTGAGACCTTTTCTCTTAAATGTGCATAACTATGTTTTCAAAATAGTAGGTGTCCTCCTAAATCGTTACCCCATCTTAAAATCATAATTTACTGTGCTTTTTCTTACTGTACTCTGAATATCAGTCTACTAGTTTTAATTTATTTTTTTTCTGTTGACTCCACCGGGAACAGGATCAAACCTCAAGCCTACATACTGGACAGAGTTGATCTTATTTCCCCAGTGTTGTGATTTACTGAGGACAAGGGACAAGATGAAGAAGACCCAGCAGCGTTCTGGTAACAGTAAATGACTTAAAATTTGAGTTGATTTGATAAACAAAATCTGAGACTATTTCACGCAGCCTGGTCTGATGAGCCAGACTTTTAAATGACCAATGACAGCTGATGTGCAAAACATGGATGTGCACTGAAGGAAGGTGGTGTTTGCAGATCCTGTGTCTCTTGCTGCAGAAGTGGGAATGGACATATGCAGGAAACGGATAAAGTGATGGTAGGAAGGGATTTGTGGTTTCACAGTTGGTACAGATGAGCATCACCTCAGAGGGCTGATTTCTCTCTCCTCTTCTGCCATAGAGATGCTGACCATATCCTAGAACATACCTTTTTCTGCAATTCTTACTTTTTCAGTAGGTGCCTTGAATAGAATCTTGGTCGCTGTAGGTGGACTGGTGAGGAGATGGGCATCTCTGAGGGTAACCACCAATTCCTTGTTTCAGGTTGCTCACCTCAACAAGCCTGCAGCTTGATGCACTGAGGTGCTTAACAAATGGAAATTTAGAAGGTGAGGAGGCCCATTAACTCAGTATGATCTATATGTAATATCCCCATAGTGTACAAATTCAGATTTGCACTTGGTACTCCCAGGTGGAACCTCAAATTAATGGGAACATATATAGTTTTCTTTTGGTATACTGCAAGAGTTTCCATTCCTCTACGTTCATCCTTTGTGTTTCTGCCTTCCTACAGCCCATATCCAGCCTCTCTTCACAGAATCACAGAATGGATCCCACCTGGCTCCATGGACTGCTACCTTCTCCTCATAATCCAAAATAAATTATCCTTCCTCTCTTCATACAATCTTGGCATCACCGGGGAAAAGGATGAGCACAAATGTGAGCAAGCTTCTCCATGTTTGCTACTAATGCTTGGGTGGCACCATGGACAGACAGATAAAACGGAAAAGCTTTGTTAAGAGGCTCAGTGAGATCTGTGGAGGTAAAGCTTGTCTCTGTGCCTGCTATAGGTCCTCACAGTGAGGACTGCAAGGTCTATAGTGGCTCTACGACCTATAGAGTCATTACCACTGACCTCAAACATGTCTGCTTGCTCAGCAATTCTGTCATACCCAACAAATCTTTACTAAGAAAGTGAAAAGAAAGAAACCCTGAGTTTGGCTGAGTTTGGAGAGTTTTGAATAGGGACGGTAAAAAAGCAGTATCTATAGTTTCAGTAACAACTCTCTTTTCTGAGATGCTAGACCTTTTAAACAAAAGGTTGTACAAATATCATTTCTAGTGAAACACTCTTTTTTTTATCTTCAAACCCAGTCACAAAAATGCTGAAGAATTCTTGCTGGTTCTTTTTTCTAAAACAATTTTGTTTCAGGCAAAAGCACAACATCTAAAATTACAGTCCAAACAGTCAAAGAGCAACAGAGTTAAAACCAACTGAGAAAAGCATCTTATAAGGGAAAATAGCACAGAACTTAACCTATACGTTCATGAGAGCTCCACCTTGAACTAGAGTAATCACTCTGCTCTGAAAGAACTATGGAGCTTTCTTCTACTGGCTGTTTCCTTTTATGGACCTTTCCTTTTACTATCTGTTCTGAAAAAATCGTTAAAGGAAATCTCCAAATGCAGAATGCCTCTGAGCCACAACAGGAGAANAAAAAAAAAAAAAAAAAAAAGACACAACTATTTTGTAATTCTGAAGTTTTAAGTAGTAACATTCAAGTACTATGGAATTTTTACTTTTTCGGGTTGTTCTTCCATCTGCTCTCTCATTCCCCCTTCTCTCCCACAGAATACTTAACTGTACCAAACCCTGATAGCCTGTGAGTTTCCTCCTCGTAGTCCAAAAACCTCTTTGCAGTTTTCATCCAGAGGAATACCAGATGTGTTTTCTGCTATATAATGGAGCCACCTTCTTCTGTGTGACAAGGTGCTGTACAGTGCCTTCTATTAAGTTCAGGCATTGCCAAGTGGGACAACTCAAATCCTACAGAAGTATAGTATTGTGGATATAGTTACCGACACAGTAATAGCTATGACTAGATATTAACAGAGCTTGGTGCACCACAGCTCCTCTTGCTTTTCTCTGAGACACTGGTTTCTGATCAGTTTTGGAAACTTGGCCAACATCTATTGAGTTGGTTAATCACCAGTTATGTTCTTCAGAAATCTAGATTCAACGTGGATTGTAGTTATACACTTTAGAAAATATATTTCTTAAACATTGCATTATAAATCATTATCATTCCAAGAATTGACATGATAACAAAACAAAATTTACTAAAATACAGTTAATGATACTATTATATTAGGAAGTATAATACTTCCTAATACACAGAGGAATGTCCTCCTCTGGAGGGACACATGGACCATTTATCTGAGTTAGATACATATAGAAACTGAACTGACCTTCAAATTTACCCAAGATGCTAAACAGAAACTCACTTTATCATGTACGCACTAGAAAACCTCTAGTCAAGACTTTACACTAGCAATAGCAATGCAAATCACACCACTTTCAAAGGAACATGCTTAATAAATTAAAACAGAGTCTTATTTACCTACTTACTCACTTCTCAGTCAGCACGACTCAATTCCCTGATGGGTTTACTAAAATACCACTTACTTTTTTGTTATCATCGCTAACAGCAAAAAAAACCCCTCACAAGTGCATTTTGCTGCTCAGCTGGTAACTAGACAATTTTGCAAGGCTTAATTATATATTTTTATATACGTATGCATGTATGTATATGGATTTCTAAGAGTAGTTCGCAGTGTGAACATAACATTCCGAGCATTTCCTCCCCCCGCGAAAAATAAACCAAAATAAAATAACCTCGGCACGGCCAGAACGCTGTGTATTTTCCAGCCGCCTCCCAGCTTTTAATTTGTTCGTACCACTTTTATCTCATCTCCTACGTGATCCCAGGGAACGGCTTTGATTAATGCCCACTCTAAGCAGTACAAGGAGCAGTCGCGGGCACGCAGTTATTCGGAAGAGATGCGGGTCCTCGGCTGGTGTCCCGGTGGCCACGGCGCCTTTAACATCTCTCTGGGGATCTGCCTGTTATCTGCCTGCCCCTGCGGCCGGCAGCTGCGCTTCCCGATGGCCTGATGGACTGGCTGGTGTACCTGGGGAACGCGGGCAGGGTGCATCCATTACTCATTTGTGACAATAACCAATCGAGGAAGATGTAGAACTCAATTCCGGCAGAAAGACCTATAATGTTGGAGTCAGGAGGTTATCGCTGTGGGACCTGCACCTTGCTCCTTACCCCTCTTATCGAGAGCTTTACAGGCTCTGCTGGAGCAGCGTCTTGTAAAGCTGAGGGCTGCAGATCTAGGGCCCAGATTAGCATGCATCTTCCTAAATGCTACAACATTTAATTAAAAAGTAGATGTGGGTCAAATTGTTACTGGCTGAGAAGATGCTTTTTGGTAAACAGGAAGCAAAAGCTAAAGTGTTTTGCCACATAAGGAGGTGGCAAACGACTTCCTTAAATCATCTCTTCGTAGAAAATGACACGTTTCTCTCTATTCTCATTTCACAGTGGAACTTTATACAAGGGACCAGGACAATCCCAAATCCAATCCATAATGCCTGTTAATATAGTTAAGAATCTGTGATTAAGGACAGCATGAAGACCTCAGCACTTGAAAAATGACAAGCGACATAGCTTTTGACAAAGTACAGATGTTGTTTGATGGCTGCCTATTCATATTTAAATGTTCTGAGAAAGATTCTGTCTTTCAGAGAGAAATTAGTAAGAAAAACTCAGGAAAGATCATTAGGATATGTGCAATGTAAGAAATGGAAAACATATTTGATGATTTAGAGCCTTTTCTCTAAATATCTTCATCCAGAAGGGTCCAGGTATATTTTTTAGATACCTCAATAGTTTAAAACAACTCAAACTTCTGAAAAAGCAGATAGAAATATTACTCATTTATCATTAATGCCTTAAATTATATTTAGGAAGCTCATTTAATCAGTCATACAGACCACAGATTCTGGCAGTATATTAGCAATATGTGACTGTACTGGAAGTGGAAAGAAATAGATTTAAAAATGGTTTTATCAAATATAGAAAGTGCTGGATCAACTGCATAAAACTATTAATTACCAAAATACAAGTAGATTAATTCACCACCTGCATTACTAGAATACAGTATAAGAATTTAATTTTATTCCTACAGAAGAATGTAATCTTATTCACTTAGGGTAAATAACATAAATATATAAATATATAAAATAAAAACATAATTCAAAAATAATCTGTAGTCTTTTGTACACCTTCTTAAAAAACTTATAGCGTGTTTTTAAACTGGGATAAATCAGGCAGTTCAATCACTGAATATTTAGGCATAAAACTGACAGTCGATTTTGTGCATCTATCTCCACGTATATCTACTTCTTTTAGGAGAGTATCCCATGATATATGAATATAATTTTAGCATAGCTTATTTAGGCATGCTTTCCTCTGTATTTTTCCCAGGTTTATTAACATATTTCAACATTTTTTCAGCATTTCCAGTGTGGACTTTAGCAAACATTAATTATTCAACAGCATCAAAAGCCCTGTAAAGGTAGGATGAGAATAGAGACAGCAATGAAGAACGTTCTACTTTGTAACCCTAGAATAAAATCAGCCAAAGCAAAATCGCACTGCATTAGAAGAATAAATTCAGGAGAAGCAAGACTCAGAGAAATGTTCAGGGCAGGGGAAATAAGAGCAACCTTGAGATGGTGAGAAGCAGCAAGAAGGAGACAAATAAATTAGAAGCTGGAAATGAGCAGAGCTAAATAAGAGCTCTGGGTATTGAAAACCAGTATTTGCATGAAGAGAGAGAAGCTTGCGAAAGAAAGATAGATGAGAGAGGGAGGTGATCTCATGGTTGTTGACTGAATGCTACAGCTGGGCTATTTTGCACAGGTTTGAAAAGCCAAGGCACCATGATACTAAAAGAGAAGAAAGACAGGCAAAACCTGAGAGGTCAGTGACAAACAGAATATTTTCTTCATCTCTGAAACAGCCGTGCCAACCACTTTAAAATACTGAGGGTTTGAAGAACCAGAAGAGAGTTTCAGCAGACTGTACTTAAAGAAGAAACACAGAGGAAAGCAATCAATCATTCCTGTTCTCAGCTGAGAAATCAAACCCCATTAGAGCATTCTTGTAGTAAGGGGCCCAAAACTGAATGATATGCCACTTTGAATATATATATATATATGTATATATATATATGTGTGTGTGTGTGTGTAGTTGTGAGCATGACATGTACAATAAAACTACTTCTGATAAACTTTTCAGGCAGGATTCATCTGCCTGTGGTTTAGATGGCTACAGGTTGAACATTTAAGTCTGAGCCAGGGACATATGGAGCTTTAGAGTCATCAGGGAAAGACAAATCCACTTCCAAAGGCACCACCAGACACCTCACATTTGCGATTTAGGCTAAAGTTGAGTGTTCCCTGAAGGTCTTGTTTCTCCTCATTGCTAATCCATAAAGCCCAGAATGATGAGATAAGCCTTATATGTACTAATTTCAGATGGCTAAAGCTAGGCATAATGAGTTATGCCTCTGTGAGTATTTGGCTGTTAGGACACTGCAGTGGTGTGTGTATTGTAAAGCCTAAAAAGAGAGCCCTGGATTTCCCTTTGCCGTGCACATTGATATCGCACTTCATCCTTCCTAACAGTGAGATTTGGTTCAACAAGCACAAACCAAGTTGTCTTTTCCCAACTTACTGTGCTCTGACTGCAGCAAATCCTAGAAATGCTTGTGAGATGGTGTCAGAAACAACACTAAAAGCAGCAATAGTAAGGTGGAGGAGTAACCACTGCTCAGGGCACAGGACCACCAGCTGACTAGGGCATCCGAGAGCGATGTTCATAACGTAGTTAGAAGTTTATTTTAAAGAAGTGCATTCTTGGTGTTATCTAGACAGGAACATCTCAAACTATGATAAAGCTTAATTAACTGCAACTAGGATAACAACACACTTTTCTGAATTAGTTTTCACCCCTCTAAACAGAGGGTGAATGTGCAATAATACCTTTAAAGGTTTTTTTTAGATCAGCTGTATATTTCATTAGGAAAGCATATGAAACTTAATTTAGAGATGAGGCAAACAAGTTTGGAGCCTTGTGGTCAGATCCAATCAGCTTGCCCTGCTTTTTCATCGAATGATCATAAACATTTTGAATCTGTAGGCAATATTTTCATACTGCTTTGTTTTCCACCCTGTTTGTGATCACCTATTTACAAGGTCACCACCTGGGACCAGAATATTCATGAATGTAAAAACATGTACTGATTTCAGCAGCCCAGTTCTAATGAACAATATTACACCAGTGAAAAGGAAAATGTCTGAACTGAGACTGCTTAGTGTTGGTTCTAAAATTAAGCTTGTAACTATCTCTTTTCATCAACTATAAATGCAATGATGATCAGAAATGCTCTTTGTAACTCTGAAATAAAATGGCTCACTACTCCTAGGACTAATAAGTGACGAACTTACAAAAGTAGGTCTGGAGAGTGCCTTGCACGTACCTCACAATCAGACTGCTTTGAAATAATGAGTCTATAACAGGAGCCTGCTTAACTACAGACCAATGATAATGCATTTAACTCTCTCAGCTGTAATGATACCAGACCTTGCTACGATGTTCTGGGGTTTGAGGGGTTTGTTTTGGGGTTTTTTTTTGTTTGCTTTGGGGCTTTTTTGTTGTTGGTTTGGTTTGGGGTTTGGTTTGGTTTGTTTTAATTTGGTTTTGTTTTGGTTTGGTTTCTTTTGTCTGTTTGATTTGCTTTGTATTTCCTTTTTTTTTTAGGATTTTGAAGTGGCTCGTTTTCTGACATTATTCCCTTCATTTGGAAGATCAGGAGAATTGAACTGCACCACAGCTAAACAACATCTTTAAAACTTCAAGTGAAAGAAGCAAGATACGCACTTTAATCTTGCAAGGAACTCACTAAGAAAAAACTGCAAGCCTAATGTTTTACGGTAATGCGCCTTTGGAAGCAATGTATTTCTACCAAGAAAGAGTTATTACCTATCTATCCATATCATATAGGACATCGCTACTGGAAAGCCGCTTAGCAGAAAAGGACCTGGGGATTCTGGTTGAACATGAGCCAGGAACATGCCCTTGCTGCAAAGAAGGCAAACGGAACACTGGGCTGCACGGGGCAAAGCATTGGCAGCAGCTGGAGGGAGGTGACCCTTCCTCTCTGCTCAGCGCTGCTGAGGCCAGGCCTGCAGTGCTGTGCCCAGGGCTGGGCTCCCAGTGCGAGAGAGACATGGGCACACTGGGGAGGGTTCAAGGGGAAGCCACAGCAATGATGAAGGGGCTGGAGCATCTCATGTATGAGGACAGGCTGTGGGAGTTGGGACTGTTCGGCCTGGAGAAGGCTCAGGGGGATCTCACTGATGTATACGGATACCTCAGGGTATCCGTATGCAGGGAGGATGAAAAGAGCATGGAGCCAGGCTCTTCTCAGTGGTGCCCAGTGACAGGAACGTGAGGCAATGGGCACAAACTGAAACACAGGAGATTCCACCTAAAGGTCAGGAAACACTTTTTACTGTTAGAACGCCTGAGTGGTGGCAGAAGTTGCCCGGGGAGGTTGTGGTGTCTCCCTCCTTGGAGGTATTCAAAAGCCATCTGGACACAGTCCTTGGCAACCACCTCTAGGTGGCCCTGCTTGACCAGAGGGGTTGGACCAGACGACCTCCAGAGGTCTCTTCAAACCTCAACCATTCTGCGATCTTTTACTGAGAAAAGTTCTCATACTTCCATGTATACCTAATACACATTTCCCCCAGTACTCACACAAAATATATTACACAGCTTGTATACAGTTGTAGTTTTCATGACAGCAGAAAACAATTAAACTAAGCCTGTATGCTAGCTTTGGCCACATTCCATTGGCTTACACAAAAACAGAAAGTGTCAAACTCTAGGCACGTTTGGAAAATCCAATGCTAAAATTTGAAGTTTCAAAAAAATCAGGTATATACTAATAACCGAGGCAGAACACGAGTTCCACTACAGAATCACTTAACTACATCTCTGGCCTGTCTGGACCCAAATCTCTCAGAGGTCACTGTCTTCCCAGAGATAGGATAAATTAATGTATAGCTGAATTTCAGAATCACTCTGTGTGGTGAAACACACAACTTCAAAAACACATTCATATCTGCACGAAGCATGAAAAGCCACTCTCAGAACATATGTGCAAACAAGGAGAAATTCTTGAACTCCATTCAGTAGAAACTGGTAGAAACATACAATTTTTTTCAGATATCTATCATCTTTAAATGAAGTTATACCAACAAAATAATCAGTAGTACAGAAAATAAAATTCACCCTAATGTCCTCAGTATGCACAGTTCCACTTAAAATCAAGAAGTCATAGGTTGGATGGGTGGTAGAAGTTTGCTTGGAGTTAGACTCTGTTACCACCAAAAGAAAAGTGAAGGCAAAGTCAAGAGTATATAAACAAGAAGAGCTATTTATTATGTCTCGAACAGCTGAAAAAAGCTCAGAAGTCTTCGTGGGTTTTTTGTGTCTCTCCTCTTCCATGATAGATTACACTGTCGAGGTGGATTGACATCGTATCTCAGATTAAATTATACCTGATTGAAACTCTGAACTTCAAATTTAAAACTTTAAACTTACCTTAAACTAAGCTAAACTTCAACTTAGCAGTTTAGAAAGAAAGTTTCAAAACAGAAGATTGAAATTTGGTTGTCCCAGGAATTTCCACTTTGAAAGAGGTGGTAAATTGCACAAGTTTTGACAGCTTATGTTTTGGAAAGCACACTTTTATATAGTTTATATTATTTAAGAATAATTGGAATAACAAAATAAAATATTATAAAAAACATTATGAAAATACAATGCAAGAGAAATTAACGGTAAAAGAGAAAAAGCAACATGTTTTGAAACAAATATTAAGTTTTTGGGGAAAAAAAATGACTACATTTCAGATAAAACCTAAGTAGACTTTGCTGATTTTTTAGAATTAAATAATTCTTGCTGTTTATCAAACCAAGATGCCACTGGAACCAATACACTTCTACTGAACAGTTTGATGAATCCAGCATTTTTTCAGCGAGTTTATTCTCTCCTATAGCTCTTTCATGGGAGTCATACTGTTGATGACTTGGTATCAGGGTAATTTATAAGGTATTGACTGAGTTTTAGTAAGCAATTAAGCCAAAGTCCAGACTTTTCTCAGGCAGAATTCCCACTTAAGCTAGCAGGAGCTCTGTTCAAATTGAGGCAAGAAACCTGATCCAACACACTGAAGTTTTAATGATTCAATGGACTTCACAAAAGGATCCTAATAAAACCTAACTAAAAAAATTGCGAGTTGATTTGTTGCTGTTGAATGTCCTCATAATACTTAAGAGGTAGAGAAGCTGCTCAGCTTGAAAGGAAGCGCTTTTTAAAAAGAATAATGGTGAGGGAACTTAGCAAAATGCCAGCAAGCTAAATGAACACTATATTTGTAAAATAAATCTGTCTCCTGTAAATCTCCAGTCTTCCCTTTGTAGATCAGTATGTGGCATGTACTTTAGCCGCATATAAGTCTGCTCACACAGAAGCTCCAAGAGACCTACCCTAGCAAAATGTTATTCTTTATGGAGAAATAATTATATAACTATATGTGTTTTCCCTATATTTTCTTCTCAATGTGTTTGCCTGCCAAAGTTTCAACCTCCCTTGCCTTTCATTATACCACTTGTATCGGAGATGAAGCAGCCTTGATTTCCAGGGAAATGGAAGGGCAGCAGCAGGTCTACAAGAAGAGTTCAGGATGCTTGCCATAAACCATCTACCACATACAGCAAACCAGGATTTTTTCCAGGATTATTCAGAGCCAATACAAGCCTGCAACATAGAGTGAAACATTTGTCTTGAACACCCTGTGGTGATTTTAATGGAGGAACACTCATTCACAAACACATGGAACTCCCCTCTTTTTTTTTTTTTTTTTTTCTTTTAAATTATTTTCTCAGTTTTGTTGCAGGATCTTTACTTTAAAAAATATTCTGGGTTATTCACTTTAAAAGTATCTCCAAGTACAGCATCTGTTTACTGATCCTTTTGAAATTATTTAAGCCTACAACATGTTCCTAGTGAAACCACACACTTCATATTTTGTATTATTTCAGTTTCTAAAGCACAACCTCAGAATTCACATAGAGTTTTTCCAAAGTTTCAGAGACATCAGTGAAATGTAAACCTCATATTTTCACTAGTTTGATTTGTGGATTTGGGAACTCAGATATTTTACTTTTTATAAAAATATTTTTAATTGTTTAAAAAAACAATCAGAAATCAATGAGAAATAATACTAAACATCATTTAATTTTACTGTTAAATAAGTTAACAATGAAATGTAAAATAACATACTTTCAAAACAAAACTTATATTGGTGTAAGAAAATCTCTGGAGTCAAAATACTTGTCTCTGGTAGTTTTGATGCTACTTGGGCAAAACCAGAAATAATGTCTAAAAGTTCTGCTCACATAAATGTAAAATCCAACATTGAAAACCCCAGTATTTTTCCATCAGCTAAATATTTATTTGAAGAAAAAGCTACGGAGTGGAAATTTCGTCATTCTTTCTGTTACGGTCTTGCAATATGTGAATTATTGAATTCATCTTCTAAAATACAATCACAAATAAAAAAAAAATTTGTCTAATGAAGAGCAAGCCATCTGGTTAATATGACATTGCTTTACTGGCTGACAATTTTATTAAACAGATACACTCTTCAATTCTACACAAACTCACACGTTTGTTTACTTTTAAACAGAGAAATACATTCACTGAGATCGAAAGTACAACACAGGCTGGAATTCCCGCCACTTTGAAGAGTAATAAGAGCCCTGGGTCTGGTGTTTTGTTGTTGTTTGTTTGTTTGGGTTGGGGGGTGGTTTGTTTGCTTGTTTGTTCGTTTTGTTACAGAAGTCTTTATCCTTTGTCATTTTTACTTAAGACAATGCACATGCTTGAATGTGCAGACAACCTCCAAAACCACCAAGAAACACGGTGCACCAGCCGTTTTGTTGGACTACCCAAAATAAAACCATTGTGGGCCAACGCGCTATCCTTTTCTCCCCCTTACTGAGTCGTGTGTAGCAAGAGACAAGCAGAAGCTGAGAAAAAAGACCAGGGCCTATCCACAACCTTACTTATCTGCTCCTAAAGGTGCAATTAACTTCCTATGTGGTCTCCTACTACATTTTTTTGCATCTTGAGATGTGCAGAATGGAGTTTCTCAGCGGAGGGGACCTGAAGCCAGGACTAAAACCTCACATCACGCTGTATCTAGAGCCTCAGATTTCCTTCCTCTGAGTTGGAGCACTGTGAACACGCACAAATGCAGTTAAGCAAATGTTTTCACCAGGACAGGAAAGGGATTTTAGGCAGAAAAGAGAAATATAGATACACACCATGTGCCAGCAACCTCTGCAGAGACTTACTGTGGTGCAGGATTTAAAATTCTCTGCATACAAACAGTTAATCACCACAACCATTTAAAACGTCAATGGAAAAAGAAATGGTTTCCAAGGGCATATAACTGCCCAGATAGCTTTCATCAGCCCAGCCACATGAAAGACCCAGAGGCAACTGCAAAGCCACCATCGACACAAGTGCCTGTGGAGTCCTCTCTGGTGCCAGATCCTGCTGCTTCGGCTATAAACTGGGTCTCCTATAGCGTTACATCTAGGATCTCTGGCTGCCAATCAAGCAGGAAGAGAAGGAGAAGGAAGAACTGTCTAATGCACTTGAGTAAATGTACCATCTCCATTAAGTGCTATATTTTATACCTTTGTGGAGCAAGTGGTTTTGCAAAAGGAGAAACCTCCAAAATGTTAAAAACTAATTGCACAGAAAACGTAGTGGTGGCTTTGATGCTTAATTTTTATAAATATGAATATTTTTTATAGACTTCAGTCTCCCCACAAAACATCAGGCTAATGGACATAAGGCAACTGTTCTCCAGTAACTTCGTGGTCAGGCATTCTTGTGTTTTTGTGTCAATCTGGGTGATGCTCCTAGTGAGCAACAAACAGCAGGAGGTGTCTGCAACATGCATCCGTTTTCCTCATCGGTCCTGACACAGGTGCTCCCACTGAGAGTAGGGTTTCTGTGCTGGAAATGGTCAGGGGAAGCCGTGGTTTCAGGCTGCACACGCTGTTCTTGCCCATAGCAGTGTCATAATTTTGCACCTGTGTCTGAAGCAGTTATCTCGTTTCTCTGTGAGCAAGGCTGAACGTGATGCTCAAACGGGGAACATGTGCTTTTGGTGCCCAGTTTTGGCTGGTATCCAGTCTTCCTGTTGGATTAGACTCATCTAATGGCTCAAATTTTCACGAGACTCAGCCCAGTCATTGTATTTGTGTCCATTGTCAACTCAGAACACAATCAATTGCAAAAGAGCAGACTAGTGTTAGGGCTTCAGTCTGCAAACAGCAACTGTCTAGTTTTTATTAGGGTGTGTGTTTACCAGCAATGCCACTTCTGCATGTCACATTGAATAAAAAAGTTGTGACAGACTGCAGTCCTGGATACCTAGTCTATAATTACTCTGTATTTATTTAGACATGCCAACAATAGCATTTGCATCAGGGGCTAATTGCCCCTTCAGTTTTATGCTAATAATTGACTGCAAGCCCAGAAGTGCAGGCAAAAAAAAAAAAAAACAAAAAACAAAAAAAAAAAAAAAAACAAAAAAAAAAAAAAAAAAAAAAAAAAAACAAAAAAAAAAAAAAAAAAAAAAAAAAAAAAAACAAAAACAAAACAAAACAAAACAACAACAACAACAAAAAAAAAAAACCACAAAAAACCCCACAACAACAAAACAAAAACCCAAAACCTAATGAAAGCTAAATACAAAACTTGGCTCTCATAGCTTTGGCATTAGTCAGATAAAAGGGAAGCTATGGATAATTACTGTTCTGAAACTTCTACTAATGAAAAAAAAAAGTCTACTAGAAATGTATAACAACAATTGCTGACTGGCTGAAATGGTAGATTAACTGTGTTGCCCTTTCTCATTTTAGCTGTAAGCTTTTCTTTCAAATTGAACTAAGTTCTCACTTATAGTTAGTTGTTAATATTTTAGGCAAACAACTGCCCTAAGTTGGCAGCACTGAATTTGTCACACATTATAAAAAGGCCCAGAAGATCCCAGCAGTACATAATTAAACAGTATGTTTCTTTTTTTTTTTTAAGTGGCTGGCTGATCAGAATATTTAGAATTGTTTTGTAAATTCTTCAATAGGGCAGCTGAATGTAGAGGTGAATGCCACAGTGAGAATACGTAAGGATTTTCCCAAAATATCATTAAAATTATGAATACATATTTCTTATTTATGATACTAAATATAGGAAATACACGTAGATAAATTATACTAGCAACGAGTTGTTCATCTCTGAATTCTGAGATTCCATCAGTTTTCTACTCAGGTGACATTACTGAAGGAAAGAAATTTACTTTAGAGTTACAAGCGAGACGAAATTCAGATTCAGTATGTCCCATGTTATTTCTGTATTGAATAGATATTGCACAGTTCAGAACTAAGTGCAATATAATACTAAAGCAGCATAGGTGATTAATACTGGAGACTTGTTAATGCAAAAAAACATTAACTTTAGCTAAAGAGGATTATACTGTTCGACATTTGTTTTATTTTTATCAATTAGCTTAATCTTTGATTTGAAATCTACACCCTCTGGCATCAAGAAGATGGTTGCTTTTTTTTTTCTTTAAACAAAGGATTATTCTTCTCAAAAGGGGATTGTCTAGTTCTTTTATTGTTTTATGTCACACAGGGGAAAAATGCTTTTGAGGCATTACCTCTGAATTTAGCAGGGACGAGAGTTTACTGCTATATAATCATTAGTCAATGCAGTAGCTGAAACCTTAAACAAAAGAAAACAAACTACAAACAGGCAAGCATCCCCTAAAGGCACATCAGAACACCAGAGAGAGGAAGCATGGATTTCAAACACGGCTGCCCAAGCATGTGCTAAATATTGCCGCTCCTGACTTTAAACAGCACACCAAGGAATACAACATCACCTTCTAGTCTTTGAAACAATACTGGGAAGCAAGAGAAAAAGAATTGAAAGGGTTTAGCAAATGTACTTCTACTCTTTTTTATTTTGAGACTTCATGAAAATTATATTTCTAACATACTGAAATCCTTCAGTATAAAGGAACTCTATCATAGAGCTATTAGAAAGATATCATTAAACCTCACATGTCTTCTTTCATGATACGCGCTTCACCATAACAAGCAAACTGCCTGATCCCTGTGAACCGTCTCAGACAATTACTGCTCATACTGTGGTCGTGAGCCACAAGAAAGCTTTAGAAAGATTTTTACCATGGCTGTCCAACTGCATGTACAAACAACCACCAGGGCCACATTTGCTTTAATATGGGTGATCACCAGCCTGGGGTAACTGTAAGTACTTGGAAGGAGCTAATTAGAGAACTATATTTCATCCTGATATATGGCCAAATGCTATACAAATAATACATACAGTGAAAAGCATCTAATTTATGCTACATGTGGAAAAGGATGGCGATGTATCTAACACAAATGAGAAACATTAAATACATTATATTTTCTTAATTTCTTTCTACTCGCATATTAACTATGAATTCAGAATATATTGTTGGTCTTATTCAAGATGGTGATTGCTTCATTAATTTAAGTATTTGTCAACCAGAATAAATTGTAGGTCAGTGATTTGAATATAATCTACATCAGTAATGATCTAAGGCTGGACCCAGCCCCCTCTGCAGTATCATTTTGGCATCTGTAGGGTACAAAATACACCATCTGATGATTATTCAGTGATATACATGGCATGAGCTCCTCTATAAAGACAGGTGTCCAGCATGCAAAAGCTTTAATCTGTAAGTAATTGAGTGAAAAAATTACTCTGCCACACTCCATCTACCCAAGAGAACTGCCCATCCATTGAAGGATGCTGGTGTAGGGAGGTGTTCTCCAATAATGGTACTTTATACACATTCCGAGCACAAGAATCCAGAACTGCTGCTTTAGTTTTTAAGAATGGAATTCACTACCTCTTTATCAGAAGACAGGCAGCACTCACAGGAGTTCATGGAAGTCAGATGCAGAACAATAAACTGATTCCAAGAAAAATGATAGATAAAAGATGCTGAGAAAGAAAATGTTCCAGGGAAGGATGAGATTTTCAAAAAGAATAGGTATCAGTCATGTCTTTGACAAGTGTTTTCCTGCATTTGGTCTTCAGCTGTTTTTATGAAAACATGGAAGGGCAAATAGAAACTGGACAAGATTTTCTGCAGGGACAGCTCCATGAGGTAAGGTGGGGTTAAGGAAGAAAGATTATCGAGATTTTTTTTCTATTTCCCCAGACTCATTCACCCTGAAGAAAGTGTGAGCTCACGGAGTGACCTCTAGACTCACCTCCAAAACCCACAGCCACATAAAATCAACAGAAGGCAAACGAGCCTTCCCTAAAAGACAGATGTTTTGCTCAGTGTCACAGCACTGTGCCTGCACGGGAACTACCGTGACAGGGCCTCTTTTCCATCACTGCCGCTGGAGCCCATCTCAAGCCAAGCTCGTCCTGTACTTGCAATATCTTCATAGTTTCCGTAGCGGGACATAGTTTCAGTGGGACGGCAGAGCAAAAGGCAAATAACAGCCTGCCTCTTTTGTACTTAAAAGCATGGGACTGTCAGAGGCCTCTTCACTACGTAACAAAAGAAAGGGTCTCCCCAACCTGCAAGACAGCTGACACCCCTCCCAGCACTAATTAAGAGCAAATGATTCCTTCTATGGTCAGATTTCAATACAAGATTTAGGGCTAAGCTAGCTGTTACTAAAAACACAAACCTTGAATAGTGTACATTTTGAAGGTATTTTGAAAGTCTTTCATTTGCTGGAAACATCCTAAAGATGATACAAACCATATGCTATACTACAGCACTTAGAAAACAGACTTTTTATTGGATAATGACGTGGGATGAGAGATATTTCATCTTTTATACATTTATTTGACAATGATGAATTTAATTCATTCTATCACATTGAATGATACATTTATATTCAGTATGTAGTTTAAAATTTCATAAATGATTAAAGTCCTTGTCGTTTTAATTATAATATGAAGAGAGCAGCTAGAACTTATTTGCAGAGAATAATGTGCAAGTCAATAAATTTGGTGAGTACTCCTGACAACATATAAATGATGACTTTAGTTGCATGGCTACCTGTGGAAGACAGCTAGAGAACGAGAGTCCTTGTGTTTCTTCTCCAGCAGAGCGAAGCTGGAGTTTGCTCACTTCCAAACTGCAAGGCAACATTTTCCCTGTGTGCCAGAACGGTTGTGGTTTAAAAGAGAAGTGAAGGCACTGCATGGTAATTATAATGCTGGGCACCTTGTTTCATGCAACTGGTAGCAAACGATTCGCAGAGCTCTAAAAGTTGTCCTGTAAATCCAGCGCTAATGAAAGAAGTCAGCTTGCCAAGCAGAGGACTGCAGACAGCCATCATCCACCATGTGGTGAGCTGTGATTTACCTCGCCCCTGTAAAGACTCCTGGAAGAATCAATAAGGGCTTTAAATGAACAAGTCAAGCAGCTTTAAGGCTTAGCCTCTCACTACACAGGCAATTGTTTAGCTTTCTTCATGCTCACTCCCCAAAAGTGTGAATCACAGAGACCACCCCTGGTTAATTCACAATGTGACCAAATGCCTAAAGGAAAGATGATGCATCAGCCACTACAAGAGGACTATCCGAGCACCCAGTAGTGACCTGAGTACCTGTCCACAAGGAACTGAACTAATACCTGTAGTACACAAATCATAAGTCTATTATTTTTTCTTCGCTGGACTTTGACACAGGAATAACAAAGGTATCAGAAGAAACTTTGCACGAAATCACACGGCTGAACATACGTTCTTCTGGTCCATACAGACTCATTGAAAAAAAGAAAAGTGGAGGTACTAACCTTCATTTAATTTTGTTCCTGCCGCTCACAATGTGGAATATGGTAGATCCTAATTTTCCTGTTCATGTCATTTTTTGGCCTAAGAGGCTTGCACAAAGTCACAACACTCAAAGTGTTCATTTTAGACACAATAATATTTATAAACTTTTCAAGCTGAAAGCAGAATAAAAACTAAGCAGACTGTCGCTTTTTTCCTCTAGTCCTAATTTAAAAAAAAAAAAAAAAAGAAAGAAAAAAAAAGTAATTTTGATTAAATTTCATTGAAAGAGAAGAAAAATGCCTCCAGGATGAGCAGTCATATGCCAAAGCATAGCTGAAAGCAGGCTAAACCAAAGGAATCCAAAAGTCTTCTGGAAAAGGAGGGCATATAACGGAAACAGTGACAGACCTTTAACTGTAGTAGTGCTGCTGGGTGCCACTATAATGAACTAAAACCTACGGTCTCCTAGGGTTAATAAGACACCTGTCTTGAAACTAGCAGTCATATTGGTTTTCCAAGCCTGCCACAATACTTAAAGTCTTGATGAAGTTCTTACTGTGCCAAAGGAACTTACTAACAAAGCCACTGAGTCAATTTAACCTCGTGAAACTGGACCCTGTAGGCTGGGTTATCAGAGTTTTGTGTTGAGATAATTACAGCACTAAAGAGAGCATATGGGCTGTCAAGGCTGGCACATGGCCTGCGCCAGCTGTTACCTGGGTGCTTTGGAAAATCTACTGAACAGCATTTTGGACACAGAACAGCTATATGTAAGTGTTCCAAGATATCTGGTGGGAGATCCTCATAATAAATTTATTTTTTATACGGGGGAGGATTACACCCAGTGATATGACTGCAAGTATAACTTCAAACTTCAGAAGGAAAAAACTAGAGGAACACAATCTTGCATGAAAGCAAAATGTACCAATAGCAATCCTCACCTGTTAAAAAGAGTAAATTATCCAAGGAACTAGCTACTGTATAGCCCATCTTAAGACAAAATACACAAATACACCAATTTAAAAGCTTTTCTGGAAACATGTCTCTAAGACGATGGGATTTATCCTATTGTTCCTGGTACTGCCACTCCATAAAAAATGTCTTGCAAATGCAATGTCATAGCTAATCAATAATAATTACTAAAAATAATATTATTGATAATTGTGATGCTCTTGCAGGTCCTGCCTTTATGAAGTAACATCAGTGAGGAAAACATTTCAAATAGGATGTATCCAATGAGTTAGAGAGAAAAAATAAGGAAGAGTAAACCAGAAACACGCGCATACAGAGTGCAACTGTAATAACACACACCAAAATTTAATAACATGTGAGGACTGGAAATTATGATTATAGCATTCAGGCAGATTATAGTAAATGATAATAATTATTTGGATAAGTAGACTTAATTACCCAAACTGAACTTCCTAAGATGCAAGGTCATTCTAACCAACCCCACAGTGTCTGCAGTGTCTGTGATCTGAGCGAATAACTCGGAAACATAAAGACTGACAAGTCACAGGGGAGCCAATGCTTAATTTCCAAAAGCTGACCAGATCCATCAGAGTTTTGAAAGCAAACGCGTTTGCTGTAGCTATAGCTGGGACTCGTGGCACTGCCCCAGCTCTGAAACCCACCTGCGAGATCCTGAATCAGGTTCTCAAAGCGACTGAAACTTAGAAAGCTGAGGTGATGAAGCCCCAGCTACAATTTCAAGTCACCTTACCATGCGAAAACACGGATTCATTCCTCTGACATCATTAGCTTAATCGACCTAATGTAAATATATCGTTATTTGTTTCACATAATTCAATTTTATGTCTTCATGAATCTCTTGAGAAATTAATAGATGCAAAATTTAAGATTTACTCTCTCTTTGAATACGTCATTTCAGTAGGAACATGGTTAACCCATATTTCCTCCTTTTCTGACTCAAAAATGTATTGACATCATTACTTGTAAAGAAGGGTTTGTAATAAGTTGGTTCAACTAAAAATTTTCTGTGTGCTGAACTTCTTATATTTGTTGATCTGCATCTATTTGAAAGTATTAGTAATGCACAGAAAAGCTCAAGGACTAGCAATATTGGCATCATACCTTTTTCAAAGCAAAACCTGCCTCTTTTTAGCTCTAAAAAACCTATTTGATTGAAAAGGAGTGTATTTTGGAGTTGAAAAATTCAGTTCTTAGATTTAAATTTTTAAAACCCTATCCCTTAAAAACATTTAGGAAATCCAGTTGTATTACATCAAAGTAAGTGCATTACCACGTTATATTTTGCAAGCTTTAGCAAATAAAAAAATCCCCCAGAAGAATCTTAACTCTTATCTATGGAAAACATTAAACTGCTAAGCGCTAACAACTGGAATTAGTCCTTAAATCTCTAATGAGAATAATAAAACATGAGTGCAGTTTGTGCTGTAACTTGATAAGGCCTGAATTTACTTGCTGTTAGTAAAAGTTCCTGATCCAGCAGTATGGCGTTTTACTCCCCGAGGTACAGGAAACAATATCTGTCCTTTAGGAGCATCCTCTGTGGTAAGCACTTCTTATCGGGGCTATCAAAGGACTAAGATAGCAGTGTAATATCTAGTAACAGCAGCTTTATGAGCAGATCCATTACCGATTTAAATCAATCTAAAGCAGGTAGCTCTGTTTAACCCATTCAGAACAAAGCTGACCTCCTCACAAAATTATTACTTCTGAAAGTAATGCAAATTATTTCTGTGCTGCTAAATGTGATACGCATTGAATGTGAGCAGCAGCAGAAGTGAGGATGAAACACCACAACGCTGTAAGCAACCCCCTCAAAATAAATGTCCCTTACACTAAAAGCTTGTTACTCTGCAAAGATACCATGCTTTGCAACACTAAAATTTAATATTCTTGAAAATACTGATTTGAACTAAACTAGGGCACTATGTGCAGAGGAATTTAATGGAGTGTGTCTAAAATCAGCTTGCTGTCAATTTGTCTGAAAATATCTTTTTTTATAACAGTCAATATCTAAATGCTATTCACCAAAATTTTCTACTGAAACAGTTATTGGAAGACAGTCTTCAGATTTTATTTGCTTATGAAGATGTTTTTATTCTTTGCAATGGAAAATGTAATTGTAACTTTTCCTGAACTTCCAAAAGTAAAATGAAAATATTATGTTATCAGTCAGCATCTTAGTGAGCCACAGCTATTTAAATTCTTAGCGTTTTCACTTCATTTATATCAATGGAGGTTCCCTCCCAACTTCAAATTAAAAAAATTATTTTAAAGTGTAATTTTTTTTTTTTATATGAAGGGATTTAAATACACCTTAAAAGCATTGCAAATGTAATTTATTTAAATGATGATTTGCTAATTTTGCCAGTAATTAGATAACAGAGGTCTCTAAGCATTACTTTTTGATTAGTGTTTAGAAAGAAAAAAAAAAACAAACAACACAACAAAAAAACCTGCGGCACTCAGTTTGACACAGCTGTGAAATGTCAATCGGCTCCCGGCCAGGAGAGGCCCGCCAAAGAAACATGGCACTTCGAGAGATCAGAAGAGACCATAAACAATACGCATCCACGACAGCCTCTCACTACTACTAACTTCAGCCCAAGCTTTTGTACTAAATGGTCACCTTCATCATTATCTTGGGCCTGATCCTGCTCTTTCCAGAGCCAGTTTGGGTTAAACTATTGATCGCAACAGTCAGTCTCTCGTGTCTTAGGAGTTAATGGGATCGAACTGACATATAATCAGCAAACGTAATTTGAGGATCTTGAACTTCTTGGTTTCCCTCGTGACTTATTTTGGAGACATTGCCTTTATTTCTGGACTATTCTTCTGAGTGATAAGAAAAAAGAAATTCAGATTCTAGTAACCAAGCAGCTTGTTTCTTGTTCTAAAGACCAGTTTTCTCAGAGCTTGTTTAGAGCCTGACCTTGTAATCCTCCCACAACCCTTCCCCAGTGACCTGAACTATGCACTTTCCCACCTTCACTCTAAATCCATTCCCCTGCCAGAAATCAAGAAAAATCTAGGATACAGTAAACACACACAAAAAGTCAGCATTTCTGGTTTTGTCTTCATTATCAAGGTACACAGACCAAATGAAAACTCTTAAACATTTGAACTATTTTAATTAGTGCAATTTAGCACTCTCCACAAATGCAAAATGCTACTTTCTTACTGATTCTTTGACTTAAACATTTCCCATCAAACTGTATAATTTCAGTTCAGTGCTTTCATAGTACTTTATGCAAACGTGAACTCTTTGAGATAACCAAATCAGCATGAATTTTGTATTAGAAATATATTGCAACATTAATAAAACAAAACAGTGTATTTTCTTATGATAATAGAGTTTAAAAAATAGGTTCATTTTCTATGTTCATGTCATACAGGTAACAATCTATTTACTCCTGCCTTTATTGGTAGCTATATATTTCTTATTAGATAATAAATTTGATCCTCCAAACTGTTTTGCTTGAGCATCAGAAAATATCCAAGTGCTAAAGGGAGAGATGATACCTAAAAATATGCTGCTGAACTTCTCTCTCTTGATAAAATTGGAAGCTGCTCTGTAATTTGATCAATTTCTTGCATCTACAGAATATTGCTTTTTAAGGCTGGTATGGAAAAGAAATATCAAAACAGGCAGAGATATTTTCAGTTGTGCAGAAACAGACAAAATTTTAAAGCTTTACCTTCAGTACCTTAAAAAAAAAAAAGAAAGAAAAATCTTAAAAGGAGAAAAAACTTTTTTTTCTTCCATCTGATATAGGAATAGAATTTATGCTCTTTATATCATATATGGCTTTAGCGCTTGCAAAGTTGCCATCAAAGTGAAAGCTGAAACCAGGCCCAGAGCAATGAAGTATAGTTTTTAAGAGTATGTCAAATTACCTTCAATAGCCATTTTTTAAATAAAATATGAAATCTTGAAGCAGACAGCAAAGAATTGTATTGAGGGGAGAATCTTTCATTTAAACATAAATTTACAGAACCCACATCCCCGAATCTTAAAAAAAAAAAAAAAAGAGGAATATTGCTTTCTAATTGCCATGGGATGCGTATGCCAGTACTATGAATGACTTTCACACGTCAGTTTTAACAAAAGTTCCTCTAAATTTATTTCTTTAAACACACTGCCATTCGGTACGTCTGCAGACCTACAGAAACAGCTGAACAGTGCTATTTGTACATGCTTTTTGTTCCAGGCTGTAAATGTAATCCTACATTTCAAGGTTACTATGAGGGAGAAAAGGCATTATCATTGTTTTTTTTCAGTCTGATTGTCCCATTTAGGTGATGTACATACTCTGAGCAAATTAATTGCTTTGCATCTTGTTTATATTTATTAACTGAGATTAGGAAAGGCAGTAAAATACTATATCAAAGCATTATGGAGAAAACAACTGGAATCAATCTTTCTCATTTGTCACAGACAGCACTTATTTAAATCTAAAATATGTTCTTTGCTGTCCTTGGTCTATTCTGGTAGATAATAGCTGGTAGCAAATATAGGGCTACAGATTCCTCTCTTCTCTTTGAATATAAAAAACAGAAACAATTAAAAAAAAAAAACAAAAAACAACCAGACATATCAAACTTCTATTAACAGAAGAACAAAGAAAAACACACACAAAAAATCCTGCGGTCTGTTAGATCTCTGCTTCTTGAGCTAACAAGATTTTATTTCCATTTTCGAAAATCATTAACTGCATTATTTCTGCAGGGCTACTGCCAGAATTTAATCATTATGCCCCATCATTCAGACATTTATTTGGGGGCAAACCCTGCCATAACAAAAAATTTGGAAGGGCCTTGTAAAGAGGAAAAGTTAAAATTGTTAAGTAGTACACTGCATTATGACTCTGTAAATAAGGCAGCTGCACACCACACTCCCCTTTCAGACGATTGTGCAAAAGCATCGCCCGACTGTAATTTCTTAGACTCAGAAATGAATTTACAATAGACATTCTTGCATGTATTCAATGCTGACTCTGTCTCCCCAGTTTTGAAAGTTTAGAATCTGAAACATTGCAACACCATCGCCTGCTCGTTATTATTTTTTAAACAAAAAGTAATAGTGAATCTCCCACATAGGAAGGAAGATAAGCAACAATATAGTGCAGGCTCCAAGTTAAATCTGGTTCAGACAGCGTAATAATGATGTCATTAAGGCTCCAAGCTGAATGGGAATCAGACAGTACTGTAGTACAGCTGCAGACATAAATCTGAAAGAACTTTTTTGGCTACATTCTCAGACTTACCTTGAAAGATATTTAGGAGCTCCAGCAATGTGAGTTGAAAGAAATGTTCTCAAAGGGAGGTTTGCAGACTGAAGAACCTATGTAGGCCTTATAGGCACTTTCTTCTGTGGCACAGGAAAGAACATTTTGTTAAATGAATAAACTAAGAGAAATAATTTCAGAAGAAGTGCAAACCAGAAAACAAATAAACCTTAATACTACCACAAATAAATGAGACTAAGGCAATTGTGGGACTGCTCAAAGCCTTTTTGCCTTGCTGAATGAAAGCAATCCCTAAGACTGAATGGGTAATGAGATCCTGGCTCCTGAGATTTTAGCTTTCTTAATCATGTTCATAATTAATTCAAGAACATTGATAATTTCATTACATTCTTTTTGTCTTATCAATAAATGATGTGCCTGCACTTTTGGTCCTGTGTACAGGGAGAAAGGAGATGCTTTGGGTAATATTGCACCAGGAATCGTGTATGTATATATGTATTTATACTTATATATTATCTATATGACCCAAAATAGGGATGTGGTACTTATTATCCTTAACCAGGCCTCTATTATCAGAATATGATGACAAGCAGTTACAAATAATTAATAAGCTTCTTATGCAGAAATGCAAAACCCTTTAAAGAAAAATATGCTGCAAACAGAATTCTTATCTGAAAGATACATACCTAGAACAAAATACATTTTCAGAGATATTTAAGAATGGAATTTACATGAACTCAAACTACAAATGTATTTTAAAAACACCTCTAGATTCTGTTTCAAAAATATCATTTTAAAAAACTCAAACTTTAGCCCCTCTTTCTATTTGAAGAGATGTGCCCTTCTGTTTGTCCTTCCAAACACATTTCCAGTATCAGCTTACATCTAACACCAAGCTGTGCTCACCCACTCAGTTGAAACTGTGTATGGCTTTTCATAATTTTTTTTTTTTTTTTTAAATGAAGACTGAAAGCTCTCTCTTTATCTATCAGTCAGTCAAAGAGGAAGCATCCCTGCAGGGTTTACTACTTGCTCTATGTAATCTTCACCAAAGCAACAAATATGGGTTGCTCCCTTTTTTTTATTTTTTTAATTGTTGTTGTTGATTTAGAGGTATCATTGGTTTTAGACAGCAGAGTCTGTAGAAGCAAAAGTTTCTGACCAGAGCCAAATACCATTGTGTTATTTGCTCTGACTTGCAGCTTATTTCATTCTGACATCAGCGAAACCATCTGTGGAGAAAGTGACCCTGCGCAAGAGAGAGCACCATAAATGGGTCCCAAAAAGCTTAATATCAACCCTCAGAACAAGCTACACTCAGAAAACGTCTACCACACTGTAGCAATCACTGCTTTTTAGCAGACTATCTTTGAAAAATAATAAAACCAGGCATTTCGTTTTTACAAGCAGGTTAAATCCCCACTTACGGACAAATACCTTCTCCACAAAACGTTCTCTTTTTCCTTTCCGATGACACCAACTTCATGGGGATGTTATGCTACTGAAGGTCTACGTGGTTCAACCAGCCCCAGAGGTGGCTTTTAGCCAGCACAGCATACGTGGGGTCAGGTACATGTTAAATGTCCCCTAGTGAAGAAAGACCATTGATACAAGTATGGATGAGGGGTTTCCATTCTGAACATACCTATCAGAGCTATGGGAGGGGGCAGAAAGCCTGAATTTCATGTGTGTGTAATCTTCTGTGGTCATAAGTAACTAAGCATATATTGTTTATACTGCTAAAAGAAAAAAGAAGAGGCCAAGAAGCAGTCCCTGGTCCAAGGTCAAACTGACTCCAGCCCACAGTGCTTACAGCTAGTGCCTTCGAATGGACGTGTCTGGGAAAAGCTCACCCAAGGAGCCGAAAATACAGGGCGATTCAAAAAGATGGACCCAATTTCAAAGCAAAGCCATTTCAAATTGGGTCCATCTTTTTGAAACACCCGGTACATCTAGGGAAAATGCTGGCAATTCAGTGGGGTGTACAAATGGGGTGCCGCACTCAGCCTGGTCTCTTAGCCCTCACTTATTTTTTATGTATCTGGACGTAAAGATACCCAGAGGTGCCAAAACCCTGGTGTCAAAGGAATAGCGTATATCAAGAATTTAGACAGCTGAGAACTGTCACCAGTTTTGTTTTGTTAGGGAGGTTCCTCGAGGGATGGGGGAGGCAGCATAAAGGATCTACTACAGAACTGAAGTAAATCTTGTCCTCCTCAAATTGTAAGCAATGTTATATGAGGATAACAAGAGGCAAACTGAGCTAAACACGGCATGGATTATTCAGTATGCTTGATGTGTTTAACTGAAAAGACTCAGGGCCTGAACCGCCCTTCACACCATCCCTCCTAGATTACCAGCACTGCCCCTTGGGGCTGTAAAAACAAATCCAAATTGATTTAGGCAATCCCGATACTCCAGTTCCCAGTGGAGATGAGAGCATGCAAGTCTTGAAGAGGCATTTATCCCAGTGCTCCTGAGCCTCAGAAGGCCAAAGCCATAAACCAGGACCGCGCCTGTACTCAGACGATCTGAATTGCCTCCTAGAGGTGCTCATCTGTCCTCTGACAGTATAAGAAGCCTCTGACTACACTCTCAGTTCAGTCATTTTATGGGAATACCTGGAGTTAGGTGGGATACCGCCACACTACCATTCCTGGATGCAATGAATTAAAAACACTGAATTAATTTAGTTAGGTAGAAAACACTCTCTCTTCAACCTTGGTGTTGTCAGAGGGCAGAATTCAAGAAAAGTAGGCTCAGATCCTGGATTTTGATCAGGCTGTTCTTGCTCTAGGTCCATGTAGTACCTTCAGGTATCATGAACCCAAGCCTTAGTGCTGAGATCAGCAATTGTAAACCCTCCCAAATTTAGGGCAACATTTCCTGGAAACAATCCTGAACTATAAACAATCTGAAAATCTCTCTGAACTTGATCATAATTTTTGCTGCAAGAACTATTGACAAGATGACAAGCATCTCTAGCTAGCACATGGAGTTTTTCAAGAGGGCAGTCTCAAAACTGGAGCAACTTATGTATTTGAAATCTCTGATCCTTTCTTTATTTAGCAGTTTAAACATAGCCTTAGATTATCTGTGCTTTATTCCTAATCTTTAAAACATAACTAGTACTCCTTGACTTTGGAAATGTCTTATTAGAGCAGAAACCTTGAAAGATTCTAAGGGATTTGGAGAACCATCCTAAAATGCATGAAGAGAATCCACAGCACATTTACTGACAGCTATCAACACTTTTTCCGATGAAAAGCCATCTATAAATTCACAAAGACAACCATTACACTCAAGCTTATAGAATTACATTGTAAAACTGAATCTACTCCTATAAACTTGGGCAAAATTATGTGGGTTTTGTAGGATGAACTGATTACAGGAGAAAGAAGTCCAAAAAGAACAACACAGAATCACTTAGCAAGGCAAGCTGTTGCCTGTGACAGTGATGTATGAGACATGGGTGATATATATACTGGGTGGCTTTATCAGTAAATCATTGAGTTATTTACTTCCCTGAGGAACTGGACCTGTCCCTGAAAAAGACTGCACTGTGAGATGAACCAGTGGGGAATTAATATTGGCAAAACAGTCAATTTTTATTTGTTTGCACCAAAGAATCATAAAATATAATTTAATAAATAATACACCACAGATGTACTTCCTCATCTAATAGTAGTGCTTTAAAAATGGTAGAATCTGGGTCTTCCTGTTGTTTTCCTCATTAACTTGAGAGAAAGTCTCCATAAAAATGGGTTAGGTTTAAATAAAGTATTTAGCCAATACATCCCTGGCAGGATGTGAACAGTTGCACACTGAAAAATATATATACAAAGGCAGACTATGAACCTCTGTACCTGAAAAGATATACCATTTCTATCTTCTACACACTGCATATTAAGGATCAAGACAATCTCCACCATCCACTAGGAACAAATGAATCTACCTGAATCTACCTGAATTTACCTAAATTCACTACCTGAATCTGCTGCAAACCTGGTTTGAGAGGGAGCTCAAAGGGCTATCCTGCTGCTCAGCATGACACTGCTGAATAAGTCCCTTAGTTCCCAGTGTTAAGGTATTTTCATGTGTTTCTCTTGCCTGATTTTAACAAATCTGTAGTTAAAACCATGTAGACTGAAAAATTACAAAATATGTACGTGGTCAAACTGCGAAAAAAAAAAAAAATCCATCATTGTTACAAACACTATAATTATTGAGACTTAGTACATCAAAAATAAGCAAGAAAGCTCAAATGCTGTAAACAGTTGCTGTGCAGAAAACAGTTCAACATTATAGAGTGTTATAGCAAGTGTTTCTGCTAACATTAACACCATTTTCAGAAAAGCTTTGCACAAATAAAGAAGAAACAAACACTAATTTTCCGTGTAATAAAAGCAGTGACAACTTTATCATTGCTAATGCAAAGAAAATGACAGTTGTGATGCATAGCAGACTGTGACAGAAATGGAAACAAAATACTTTTTCCTCTTTAATTCCCCCACAGCATAGCCATTCATTCGAATTACATCACATCTCCAGCACCATACAGTGAATTGGCTTTATTCTGATTTGGGGCTGCTATTTACATATGTGTATTTTTTTGTTATTATGTGAGATCTTTGGATAATCCCAGCCTAAAGCCTGTACATTCCTGATGCTATAGGCCAAGATTTTCAAATCAGAAGTGTGAACTACACTGGACAGGGTACTCAACTAGGTCATGAAAATATGACTGGCTATTAAAGTGTGGCCAGAGTCAAAGAGTAGTGACCAGCAGTACCATATCCAAGAGGTATCTGGTTACACGTAGCATTCCTTAAGGCTTCATGCTAGGCCGAATAACATTTTGGTTAGTATCCAAGACAACGAGGTGGAAGACATCCCCAGCAAGTTAAAGAATTATCTCAAAATGGGAGGCACGGTGAATATGCTGGAGGGTGCCCATTCAGAGAGATCTCAACAGGCTAGAGAAAGGGGATGAAAGAAATCTCACAAAGTTCAGTAAAGAAAATGGCAAAGTCCCGTAGCTATGACAGAATAACTCCATGGATCTGTACAGAGGGCTGACACACTAGAAAGGTAACCCAGTGATTCTGCTAGGCAATAAGCTGAGCATTTGTCAGCACCGTGCTCTTGCAGAGATGAAGACCAACTGCATACTGAGCTGTGCTGCTAAAACTGTAGCCAGCAAGTCAAACAAAGGACATGACTATTCCTCACTATGAGACACTTCTCTGCCTGCATCTGCAGTAATGTTCAGTTTTGGACTTCCCAGCAAAAGAAAGATGTTGATACATTGGACCAAGTCCAGTGAGAGGCCAACAAGATAGTTGAGGTCTTGGAGTTCGTAATACAAAGAGGAGGCTGAGCCAGCTTGTTCAGGCTGAGTGGACACAGCCCCAAGCTCTAGCTGAACTGTGTTGAGTGGGGAGTTACAACAGAGCATCCCCTCCAACTTGGATTATGCTACTGTTACATGAACAGAAAGGAGTTAAAGAATATAATGGCATATTCCAGACCTAAGACCATAGTGCATTCAGGAAGTGCTCAAATCATGACATGTACAGTCCCATGTTTCCCATGTTTTAAACTCCAGAGGTGGTCAACTGGTGTCATCAGTTCTTTTCAGTACTTCTGTCCATGTAGCTGCTACCACGGACATTTTTTTCATTAATCACTTTAAACTTCATTTTGAGAACAAATTGCATCAAAGCTTCAAAACAACTGTCAATTTCTTCTCAGCTTAAATAGACTATATTAATGAATGCTAACTGATCATTACAACATAAGATATTAAACAGCTGTATACAGTACTTTTGTTCTACTTGCTCTGACCTACTCAAATGACATTCACTCAAAGTATTTTTAAGACCAAAGATGATCAATAGTTTCCAAGTCATAGCAGCCATTGTTATCTCCATAAGTGAAAATGTTTTGAAGACCCTCTTTACATACCAATTATCATAAATATGTGACTTAATCCCAAACATCTGTATTATACACCTTTTGTTACTCTCCCAGTTTCAAGTCTTTTTAGGTATCTGAACTCTCTCTGGTTCTAGTAACAGTAGGAACATCATACATTTATTCTGCTTTTTCACATAACACACAGTGGAAGTCCAGTCATACTCATCATATATAGATCCTCAGGTGAAACAACATAAGAAGGACATGGATAAGTCACATATATATGAACCAGAGGGATGTAACAGATGAGGAACTTGTAAAACAATGCTTTTTATGCACAGGCAATATTTAAACAGGCAAGAATGCATATGAGAAAAAGCACACAAGAGATGAAGAGGATAAAAATAGAAGAAAGGTATGGAGATTACCAGAAGGGTATTTAGAAACACTAGAGAGAGAAGAATGTATTATAGTTGTTGCAGAACTAGCAGAAACCAGAGTAGAAAATATCTACAATAGATAGAACTTGATTTAAATGCCATAATCACAGAAGATATTAAGCATTTGCACAAAAAAAAAAAAAAAAAAGACAACAACAATAACTTCTGATGTAGCTAGAATAGTAATCTTCAGTTAAACACTCCTGAAACTGGAAGCTGCATTTACAGTAATTTACATTTTAAAAGAAGGAAAGAAAAAAAAAAAGAAAAAAAGGTCATAGGAAAGAGAATAAATTCTAAATGCAGTTTCATAACTTTGTACAAAATAATAAAGTGAGCTACTCTAGATTGAATTTGAATTGACAGCAAAAAAATCTCATTTACTGTTATTTGATGCTTCATTGACTGACTTGTGGTTCGTTACCAGCTTTCTCTATTGATATATCACTCTGCAGCCAAATAATGGACAAGTGACATACGCTATGAAATATGCATTTCAGTAAGAAACTGCTTTCCATATCTTGAAAACCCTTGGTAGTACTTATGCTTGAAATTAAACCAAACACTGAGCATTGATTTTAATATGTTTAGATGAAATCAAATTGCTTTAACTGTGTTAACACTGTGGAACATGCAGTAATCCATGTACTTTATGTGCTGATAAATCTGAAACTACAGTAAATGCATAATTATGCCATCAGTGATATCTATTTCTGGTGCCTATTACTCAAATATTGTGCTATCTGCAGCTTTACCACCAAGGAACCAATTCGTTTTTCTCACAAGTTAGTGAATCAGTTTAAATCAAAAATCAATGGCATTAATCAGCTGCATTTATAATTTCAAGGAATAGCCTTTTGCTTCCTTGCTTATAGAGCACTGATTGACTTTGGGGGAGCTTCCCACACTGAATATTTGTAGAACTGGGAGTTTGTTGCATCCCTGCACATTTCAGTGCCTAATGCTGATAGCAGTGCTCTTCTCCCCATGCATGTTACCACAATTGCCTCAAGTCTCTTCCCATGTTAGCCACAGAAGCATTGTTTCAAGAATTTCACCTCTGGGACAGAAAGGTAAAAAAATAAATGTTCAGGTATGAATTCAAACTGCATGTTGCTCAGCTACAAATTGGTTCAAATACATACAAGCAAACTCCAGGTACAATAAAGGAAGAGAGGAAAAAAGGAAAGGTGAAAAAGGGTAAAGGGTGGAAATGGGAGGAAGGGTAGGGCAACAGGGATGAAAGGGAGGAAGGGGAAAGGGAGTCACCAAACCATCATTTCCAGAAGACACTACATGGGCAGCTCTGGGGTTTATCGTTTGTTTTTCATTCGTTTTTTTTTTCCTTCTGAAGCTGCTGAAGTAAAGAATTTCTTGGTTTGTTGTCAAATCAGGAAAAAAAAAATAGAAATTCTTTGGAATTTTTTACAAATTAAAAAAAAATCAGTCTGTCATGTGAACCTCTTCTTTAATAAAAG
The DNA here is from genome assembly GCA_013399365.1 of Pampusana beccarii. NCBI lineage: Eukaryota > Metazoa > Chordata > Aves > Columbiformes > Columbidae > Pampusana > Pampusana beccarii. Next base: position 678,114 of record VWYH01008202.1, on the reverse strand, counting down.
CAAACAGATTTAAAAATTAGTCTGACAAGAAGTTTTGAATTATTCTCAAAATGGCAGAGCTGGCCTGAGACCCGGTACCTGGAGGGCCACCAAGAGAGGCGGCAGCTTCTAAGTCCTGTTTTGAGATCTTTCTCGAACTTATCCGAGATCACTGAGAGATTCCTGGGAACCCTTCAGGGAACATCAAGGTGCTGGTTCTGCCCCAAGAGGAGGCTGAGCCCTTCATGAAGCTCTAGATCTGGGACACTGTGGAGAAACCACCAAGGCTCATCTGACCCTTGGACTACTACAGTCCATGAGCATATGATCCTAGACGTTTTTTCTCCTCCTTCCTGCCAGTGAGGGTGAACTGCTGGAGGAGGAGGAGTGGATGGATTTTGTGATTCAACAACTTGTTGCACAACTGCTATTGACAATAGAGGATTCTGCTTTTATGGCTGTGGGACCCTCTCTGAGGACTGAGGAACCCAATCTGGGGACGTCTAGCAAGTGAGGGAATGTGTCTTCTGCCCACATCACCCCATGCCTTCGGCTTGCCATCCCAGTCCACCACTTCCTCACCTGATTGTTAATCGTCACCTCCCATCTGCATTGTTCCTAGTTGAAAGATTTCACCAGGCTGGCCAGCATATTGGCAAAGGTGCTTGTGCACTGCTTGTTCGGGTGGATTTCTGGGAAATCAGTACAATTTGGTGTTTCTGAAGTACGTGCATGGGGAACAAACAGGAGGAACAAGAGGGGTGTGTGTGTGCAGTTGCAGGGTGACAATCTTACTGAAATAAAGATACGGTGGGATAGCGCGCATAGCTGGAGAGCTGCAACGGATTTATAAAAACTCTTTAGGAACGACAGGCCAGGATGGCAAGGAGGAAAAATGTGGACCCACTGCTGAATGAGGCAGGGGACCTGATAGCAGAGGATGTGGAAAAGGCTGAGGTGTTCAATACCTTCTTTTCTTCAATCTTTACTTGTCTTTAGCAATTCCAGGTCCATGAGGCCAGTGGGAAAGTCTAGAGCAAGCAAGACTTACCCAAATTTAAAGAGGATGAGGTTAGGGAACATTTGAACAAATTGGACATAAACAAGTCCATCAGACCTGATGGGATACACCTGAGGGCTGAGGGAGCTGACCAACCTCTTTAAAAGGTCATGGCAATCATGGGAGATTCCTGACAACTAGAAGAAATAAAACATTTCTCCTAACCTCAAGAAGGAGGATCTGGTGAATGACAGGCTGATCAGACTCAACTCCTTTGCTTTGAAGATGATGGAGCAGATGTACCTGGAAACTACTTCCAAACACATGAAGGGCAGGAAGGTGTTTTGGAATAGTGAGCATGGATTTCTGAAGAAGAAATCATGCTTAACCAAACTCATAGCCTTCTACAGTGACATTACTGTCTCAATGGACAGCAGCAGAGCAGTGGATATCTATTATCTTTGTCTTAGCTAGGCTTTTGACACTATCTCCCATAACATCCATAAAACTAATGAAGTACAGGCTTGATCAGTAGACCCTAAGATGGATCAAAAAACAGATGAATTGCTGGATTCAAGGGGTTGTGATCAGTGGCACAAAGACCAGCTGGAGGTCAGTCACTAGTGGTGTACACCAGGGTCTATAGAGGAGTCAATTCTGTTCAATGTCCTCATTAATGACCTGGATGATGGGCCAGAGTGTAACCTGAGCATGTTTGCAGATGATACAAAAGCTGAGAGGAGCAGTGATACTCAAAACCCAACTGAACACAGCCCTGAGAAACCTGTTCTTTCATTTTTTTTTCTTTTTTTTTTTCTTTTTATTCTCTTTTTTTTCTTTGAGATGAGGAAGATGAGCAATGGAGGTGATTGCCTCTTCTCATTGATTATGAAGAGCCTAGATGATAGTTTATGCAATTTTTACATAACTAGCATCTTATATCAGAAGCAGCTGCTGTAGTTGTTTGTATAGCCAAAAGATAGAAACAGGCATTGTTACGCTGTGTTCATCTTATCCTGAAGCAGATATACACATGTGGCTAACCAAACTGCTCCATGGAAGCATGTTTGCTTTTTTCCATGCGCACCCTTCATCACCCAAAAGCCCTGTTGCTGTCGGTTCCTACCCTTTCCTGCTGTCTGCAGAAGGAGCAAAGGATGCCGACGCTTCCACATTGAGTTACCAACAAGTCTCCTGAGGGAATGCAGTTGTCAGTCCAGGACAATCTGCTTTAGGCACCATAAAGCATCCAGCCAGATGGGATTCTGAACACCTAGAATTAACAGCCTGTGCTCGTTTTTCAGACAACACTGACTTGTAGGTACTTGGTGTGGTGGTTCAGACAACACAAGTTACAGAACGAATGTTTGACAGTCCAACTACAAAAATAGTTTTTTCAAACTGGGACTATGGTGGCCAAGGACTTTTGTAAGTTAATAATATGATGTTTCATGCTAAACTGCATTGTGACTGTACCTAAAACAGCCAGGTATGGATCAAGCTGTTGTTATGTTCGATGTAATACACAGATAGCACAATAAGACAGCCCTGAAGATCTTTTTACAAAAGCCAGCAAATGGTGTGGCTCTTTCCATTACTTCTAGAAATTTATGCCTGGATCAAATTAAACAGTTCTTCCCTTTCTTTTGCTGCTTGTAGTCATTGCTGCATAATTTCATGCTGTTTTGTTCTCAAGTCTGAAACAAAAACAAACCTATGAAGAACAGTTCCACAAGGAACACCACTGTAATTCTTTATTCCGTTGCTGGAATTAACAAGATTTTTTTTAAGGAACAAACTTCTTTCTAGTAAAACCACTACTAAAATAAAAATATAAACAATTATTGCAAATATATAGTCACAACAAACATTAAATTTGTATCTTAAACAGGTTTATTACTTCACTATGTATTTGAATAAAGATTTGTCTTCTATATCTTTGGCACAAGAACAGATTTATTTGGTTTATAGAAACAATTCTTTTCCTCCATCAGCTACCCAGAATGGAATTGTTTAGGAGGTGCGCTTTGTCAAACATTATTCTGACAAAAATAATCTGTTAAAGTATATTTAGATCTTTTAATAAACATAGAGGCTTCAGGATTGTTTATGGCTTCTTCACAAAAGCTTCTAATTTATCAAGTCATTTCACTGTGCATCACTGCAAGCAAATGCAAGAGAGAGGCCTCACCTACATTAGTATTACTGCCCTAATCTCATATGGATTCAACAATATTACTGACATAGCCAATACAGTGAACTAGATGCAAACATAGCATAATTTTTAAGGGATGCCACTGTCCAGGGCTGTTAGAAGCCTTAGGAACAAAAGACACTCTTCAAGCTTGGCTGTCTTGCACTGGAAGAAACGTGGTTACCAGTCCTGAGATTGGCATGATGGTTCGCACTCTTTTCTGAAGCTATACCTGTACCATTTTCTAACATTGTGCTATGTCAGTGTCACCCAGAAAAGTTCAGCACCCTTGGAACACACAAATTTCACAAATGTGTCGTCATCATTCCTCCCATTATAATTTTTGCCATTAAAAATCAATTCACCTACATCCTACTACAGCATGGGAGTGAAAACTGAAACGTGTCTGCTAGTTTTAGGTGGCATATGGGATGCAATAGGTGTTTAATGGGATCATTCTGCTTTGTCCATGTATTTCTGTAGCTTTTCCTGAGGAGAAGGTTGGCTGCATAATGCATGGACCAGCCATGCTAAGTAACAGCCAACAGGTCTTGGCCAAGCTGCCCTGGGAGCAAAGGGAATCTTGCCATCAACTTCGCAAGGCTGCAGGTGAGAACAGCCTTTCTTTGCATCCTTGCACACCTGATAACAGTAAAAACAAGTTCTTTTTTATGCCTTCATTTAAAAATGTTCGAAACAACAGCTGAGGAAATAGTTGTTAACACAACCGCCAGCATATTCAGCAACTCAGCTTCTAACTCCTAGCTCTCAATTTGTTTTATCCAAATTTTACCAGAGCTGAGGGTGCTTGGGTTAAGTAGCTCCTGCACTGGAGAAACTCACCTCTCTACCATATCCCAGGAAGCACAAGGAATGACAAGAGGCCTCTTTGGCAGCTGGTTCGTTCAGTCTGCCAATCGATCATCAAGTGATTAGCAGTGCACTGCAGAATAGAAACTGGTACTGTACCAGTGGTGCAGCAGCTACATCATCCGTAACGATCGAGAAAATACCCTTGGCTTGTATTTCTTATCAAGCTTCACACTCCATACATTGATCGCAGTTACAATGTATAGAGAATTGTATTTTCTAGAATAACTCCTGACTCAAGTATCTTGACTCTCTCACAGGTTCCGCAGGGCAGTGACACTTAATTTACCTCTCCTTACTGTACCTCTCTTTTTTCTTCTTGAACTCTGTCCCTCTAAACTCTGTTATCTTGTGCTCCATACTGTCATATTGTGTCTGTAGTGGTAGTCCCCCCAATCGATTAGCATGATTATTTATTAATTCATTTTTTCTTATTAAGTAAATTATTATTGTCTGTTTTCTTTCATCTACTCTACTTACCTTATGAGTCTTTTGGATATTTTTCCTCCTTATTCCCTCTTCATTCAACAATCTATTTGTGTGACAAGCTTTATCCTCTTTCATTTCTCCTCCTCTATTACCCTTCCAGTCTTTCTGCCGTATTTTAATACTAATTTTTTTAATTTAGCTTCACAATTTCTGAAATATTGCTATTCTACCTGATTCTATCCTGTTATTTAGACAGGCATTTGACACACAAAATACAAAATTGTTCAGCAGTTCACTCTTCCACATATTCTTTCTACTGGAAATTGACATAAACGATTTCAAAAGAATAATTTTCCACAGCTTATTGACCTAACCATACATGTTTTTGCAGGTGTGACTTTCTTATTCCAGATAATAACTTGCCTTTTGTGTAATATGAATGGCAGGTCTACAAAATATTGCAATGCAAGTCCGTTAGCATCCTACGATACACATTTTATTGGGAAAAACAAACAGGCAAAAAAAGAAGTCCTACCATTATCATCACCTCCTTGAGGAAGAAAAAATTATTTCGTGATGAAAGACTCTAAAACATTCGGACTGTACACAGAAGGCACAAGAGTTGTACCTACGCTTGAAGATTTCATACTGCTCTTTAAAACTAACCTACTATCTTCGTAAGGCTTGGATTAATTTCTGAGTCAGTTAGAGCACAAACAGATGGCTTTCAAATTGTTTGCTGCAAAGAAAATCCCCTAGGCTAGGTAGTTCAATCCTCTTTATACGAAGGAGCAAGCACCTTGAAGGTCTCTTAAATGATGCATCTCCTCTGCACCTTGACTGGAACAGTAGGGCAACTCAGGCTTGCGAGATGATTGAACCCACTGACCACTACATGGGTAACAGTCTTTTCTATTTCCTTGTTTTTATAATACAACCCTTCTCTTTGGTAAAATTTTCACAGTATCCTTCTACCAAAAATATTTTGGACAGTCAATGGACAGTCAATCTTCTGATATTATCAGACTGCATTATTTCCAAGACTGACACCATGTGTGGCACAGTATCAGAAGGGTTGAGGTATTCCCTGCTAACCTCAGTTTAGCACTACAGAGCAGGATTGGCTACGGTTATATCTACAACTAGAAAACTAAGTGGGCCAGTGCCTGTTTTCTGGCCATGATTGAAATGGCAGAGCGCAGTAGGTATCTGTACACCAAAAACTCATCTTTTTCCCCCGCTTTTCAAAAGCGCCTACTAAGAACGATTCCCGGCTCACTCTGTCTCCTGAAGAACACTCAGCCATTGTCTGGCAGTGGGCTAGTTTGCACATCTCCAAAATTACATGTATTAAATCAACAATTAATTGTAGGGCTTGGTGTATGCCAGTGTTGGAGACTGTATCTGGCCCTGTTCAGTTTACTGGTGAAGATGCAGCTGAGCTGCCCAAAACTAAGAGGGCAAGAACCTCGTGCTGCACATCACTGCCACAGACGAGAAACACACCTGGAACTACTGGAGAATCCCCTGCCACAGGAAGGGAAAGAGTGGCCTTCCAGCCCCTGGGGGAGTGAATTAGAGGTAAAACTTTTCTCCTCAGAACTCATTCCTCTCTAAAGAAAGGCAGCACGAGAGTATTAGAATGACTGTGAGTAATGAGCTATTAAATCTCATTTGCAAAATGAGACAATATAATCCCATTTTTTACGGAGATGATATAATGGAAAAATTAATTATTACTTGGCCAGTTAGAAAGTAGCTTATGTTATGGACAAATGATTTTGAAATGTTCTCTTTATAGGCAAGTGTGCACAAATAGTACATCTGGACGAAACAGAAAATAAATACACTTATTTCTTAGAAAACAAGGCATTTAGAGGTTGCTACAAGATCTGCAAACTGTACAGTTTGACATACCAACAGTAGTTTTTATGGAATGGAAATCTATTCAAATGGAGAGGAGGCAAAAATAACTCAATCCTGAGTAAATAATGTCCAGAATTCTTATGGGATGAACTTTTCTTCGAACAAAGAAAACACATTGGTGCTTCTGGTTGACTCTGCATGACTGTTCACTTCTGTGTGAACTTCGAAGACCTCTCTGTAGATGTGCATCCAAATTAGTATGCACATACACCGTAGATGTATTGATAAGGACATAGATTAAATTCACACATACACATGCCTGGGCACATATATTTCCAATTGTGCACAAAGGTGAAGAGTTTTCAAAGTATTTTTAATTATAAATTTATTTAACTATTTTTCATGTCTCGAGTGAGTTTATTAGTAACTTAGAAACACCTTACGAAATTAGATTTTATATATTCCCTGTGAATACCTTAGTAATATAGTGGATGGAGTGATTAACATCTTCAAAAGGCAATTTGGTTTGCTATTCCAGCTGCACTTGCATCTTCAGCACTATGCTGGGTTGATCTTGGTCAATTGCCAAACATCCACTCAGCTGCTCTCTCACTCCCCCTCCTCAACAGGACAAGTGAAGAAAACAGGATGGGAAACCTCATGGGTCGAGATAAAGACAGAGGGAGATTGCTTAGCAATTACCATCACGGGCAAAACAGACTCATCCCAAGGAAAATGAAAATAAAAATAGAGCTGTATGATGAGAAACAAGGACAAAAAAGATAACACCTTTTCCCCTGCTCCTCTCCCTTCTTCCTAGGCTCAACTTACCTCCTTCATTCCCAACTCCTCCGCTACCCTTACCCCGAAGCAGTGCAGGGGGATGGGGAATAGGGGCTCTGGCCAGTCTATAACAGCTCCTCTCTGCTGCTCCTTCCTCGCAGGTTTCCCCTATCCAGTGTGGGTCCTTCCTTCACGCTGCAGACTTTCAACAACTGCTCCAGCATGAATTCTTTCCTTGGGGCACCACCCTTCAGGAGCAAGTTGCTTCGGTGTGGCTCCCCCATAGGGCACAGGTTCTGCGAGAAAACCTGCTCCTGCGCGGGCTCCTTTCCAGGGACCGCAGGTCCTGCCAGAGTCTTGCTCTGGCACAGGCTCTCCACAGGCTGCAGTGTGATATCTGCTCCACCATGGTCCTCTCCACAGGCTGCAGCGGTTATCTGCCCTACCATCCCCACCCCGATCCTTCTTTGATGACCTTGGTATCTGCGGAGCTGTTTCACATTTTCTCACTCCTCTCTCCCAGTGGCTGTCATGGCAGCATTTTTCAACCTTCTTAAACACGTTATCGCAGAGGCATTGCCAACATCACTGATGGGCTCAGCTTTGGCCAGTGGCAGGTCTGTCTCGGAGCCAGCTGGCACTGCCTCTGTCCAACATGGGGGCAGCTTCTTGTGTCTTCTCTCAGAAGCCACCCCTGCATCCCCCGTGCTGACAGCACCTTGCCATGGACACCCAATGCAAAGACCTGGCTGAAGCACAGGAAGTTCCATATGAGTATGAGGAAAGACTTCTTTACATTGAGGGTGCCAGAGCACTGGAACAGGCTGCCCAGAGAGGTTGTGGAGTCTCCTTCTCTAGAGACATTCAAAACCCACCTGGACACCTTCTTGTGCGATCTACTCTAGGTGAACTTCCTTTAGCAGGTGGGTTGGACTAGATGATCTCCAGAGGTCCCTTCCAAGCCTAGCCATTAAGTGATTCTGTGTGATTCTGTGCCACGGATAACTCTCTGAAGGATCTCTTTTCTCTCTTGACATGACCAGCTGCAATAACAACAGAGGAGCCACCCAGCAGCACATCAAGAAAGCCAAAATCCAAATATACCCAAGTCCTGAGAGAATCAACAGAAAGAAATTCACAGCATCCTAATCTGGAGTTCAACAAGTCATGTTAACTAGGCAGCCAGATGTTACAATTTTCTCTCACTTTTCCTTCTTTTTCTAATGTGTAGGTGTTTATTTCTTAATTACCACATGTAAGGTTAGTGTTTATTAGAATTTGTCTATAACTTTACAGGAATACATGTATATACTTATATGCACACCATATCTATAACATTTCAAATAAGTAATTATGCTGCCATTATCATAATTAGGAGTTATAAACCTCCACTATGAAAAATTATTTAAAATACAGTGTAACTGTTTCTTGAGAAGGCAAACTTCATGCCTTCATTTTAAAAAGATAAACTATTTTAAAAGCCTAATCTGAGAGAATTGCAGATATCTGTTCATGTGAGGTACCTGGAAGCTTGAGAAGACAAAATCCTGCAGCCAGCTGGCATAGGAGTCTCCTCAAGGGGTTGTTACAGCATGGAGGCTGTGCTGGAATGAAATCTCAGTTATTCAGAAATTTGTGTTTCTTTCAGTAAGATCCTGAATTGTACAATCTTACACAGTATCATGGCTCAAACATTTTAGCAGCCAGAAACAGATTGCATCAACTATTTCCTGCAAATGTAGGAGCTAATGTTCAGAAAAGAACTCAAAGTTCAGAAAAAAGTTCCCCCAAGGACACCAAGCTGAGAAGTGCAGTTGATTTGTCAGAGGGAAGGGATGCCATATAGATGAACCTTGATGGGCTTGAGAAGTGGGCTCATGTCAACCTCATGAAGTTCGACAACACCAAGTACAAGGTTCTATACCTGGTTTGGGGCAAGTCCCAATATCCATACAGACTGGGGGATGAAGGGATTGAGAACAGCCCTGCACAGAAGGACCCAGGAATACCGGTCAATGAAAAATTGGACATGAGCCAGCTGTGTGTGCTTGCAGCCCAGAAAGCCAACTGTATCCTGGGCTGCATGAAAAGCAGCACCGCCAGCAGGTCAAGGGAGGAGATTGTCCCCCTTTACTCTGGTGACATCCCACCTGGAGTACTTCATCAAGCAGTATAGTCCCCAATACAAGACATAGACCTGCTTGAGAGGGTCCAGAGGAGGGCCATGAAAATGATTAGGGGGCTGGAACACCTCTCCTATGAGGAAAGGCTGAGGGAATTAGGATTGTTCAGCCTGGATAAGAGAAGACTCCAGGGAGACCTTATTGTGGCTTTTCAGTACTTCAAGGAGGCTTATAAGAAAGATGTAGAAAGACTTTTTACCAAGGCTTGTGGTGACAGAATAAGTAGAAACAGTTTAAAAGTGAAAGAAGGTAGATTTAGATTGGACATAAGGAAGAAATTGTTTACAAAGAGAGGGGTGAGACAGTGGAACAGGTTGCCCAGGGAAGCTGTGGATGCCCCATCACTGGAAGTGTTCAAGGCCAGGTTGGATGGGGCTTTGAGCAACCCGATCTAGTGAAAGGTGTCCCTGCCCATAGCAGGGGAGTTCGACTAGATGATCTTTAAAGGCCCCTTCCAACCCAAGCCATTCTATGATTCTATGAAAATAACTAATAGAAAATTCAACAGTCAGCTCCTCTGACACTAAGGAAAATAATAGCACTTCTTCAGTACAAAAAATGTTTACAAGCCACTGCACACAACACTGAGACTAGGACAGCCCCAATAGGCACAACCTGTCCGCTATGTAATTTTATGAATGGGCAACTAGACCACTGCATTAAGGAACTGCTGCTGTGTGACCCCAGACAATGTGCATATCCTCCCCGCTGTTTCTATCCTGTCTGCTTGAAACCTAACTTCTGTGGGAAGAGATTATATTTTGTCTGTATTACTCAACATCTGGTACAATACAGTCTCTCCCAGTTAGCACCACTAGATGCTATTGTGACACAAAGAGCAAATAATAGTATTCTGAAGTACTTCAATTCTACATGGTTATTCCTTAAATTAGATATTATTTCCGAGTATCTTATAACATTGTAAGGCTTTCCCTAAAATGCAATGTTTACATCAGTATTTGCAGTCTACATTTTTATTGTCTCTATCTGCTATTTTCTTTTTTTATCTATCTGTCTATCTATCTATCTATCTATCTATCTATCTATCTATCTATCACATATTCAAATATCTTAAAAATATACTTTCATTGTCTTATTTTTAGTCACATCTGTAATTGTCACATTTCCAATTGTTTGTTTGTTTGTTTGTTTGTTTGTTTTTCAAGGCAGAGGCTCCCCTCCAAACAAAGAAACAAAAGCTGTATTAACAGATGGAGTGACTTCTCTGTATGTATGTTCACCATTATTTCACAGGACTTTTTGAAGCATCCATCGTCATGGCATTGTTCTGTCCTGTTTGAAGGATTATGGCAGTTTGTATTCAAAAGCAACACCAGGATTATCTGTGGAACTCCAGCCACCTCCAATGATGTCCTGCCTTTTCTAGCTACTAAATACTAAGCTGTTCCCTGGAGGTGCTTATTAGGCTTTTTCTGCTGTCTTAAAAGTTATCCTCAAACATGATAATTTTAGATTTAGGATTACAGTACTTTCTGATGCGTAGGACAAGCAAACTCTGCAGTAACCAATTTGCAGCTCCATTCCTTGATTTTGAACATGTTAACTGCTTGCTTCTTATTTCTTCTTCTGTTTCACCATAAAAATGTAAGTAGATGTGGTTTTTGACCTCCCCCTTTCCTCACACCACCACCTGCCAATGAAGACATTCTACAACATAAATAATTAATGCTGTCATCTTAATTCCTAGGCTGCTACCAAGAAGCGTGGCCTTTTCACAGTTTCTTTTCTGTTTCCTCAGTCATTGCAGCATCCATAATGAAATGCAAGATGGACGTAACATTAAGGCTGGAAATTTAAAAAACACAGATGTTTAAACACTCTTTCACAATAATGCTGGGTGAGCAGAGCTGAATATGTCCACTATTTCTCACACTTAGCAAAGGTAAGATCTTGCCAAAAAAACCCTGCTAGTTAGCAAGAGAAGGAACTTGACTCCATACAGTACGAAGACTTCCTCATTATCCATGATAAAGAACTTACAACTCTGTGATTTCTGCAGTATTGCTGGCAGCTACACTGTGAAAGTTTCTTCCCAGCTTGCCTCCAAGACCTCCAAGGCTCAGAAGCAGCAAACAAAAGAGTTCACCTTCTCCTGCAATTACAAGGTAGGCTAATACGAAGCAGTTTCAGATTTTTCACAGAAGAAACAAGTTAATGGTGGGCACCACTTATAAAGCATCATTACCTCAGATCCAGCATCAGTAAAATCACATTAAAGACCATGTCAGAATCTTTAACAAGACCCGTTCTCTGATGCATTTCTGTTTCTAAACAAGTGCTTACTCAGACTTGCTCCACAGCCTTACAGAGGAGTTGTAGTGTTGTTACACCATACTGTTGTGTTGGTTAGGTTGCAAATTGTCAGATAAGAGCGTTACCCGTAAGAATGAGCACAGACATTAGAGTCATTGCTACTGGCACAAGCACAGGATGATACAGAATAAGGGGATGGCATTTAACCGTCACATTTAGAATCACCTATAGGAAGCCTAAATATACAATCTGTTTTCTTTCATGCCAGAGAGGAGTCACTTGAAAAAACAGTGAACCACAATGCTGGCACTCTCAGAATTTCAGAAAGTACCTCTGCTTGTTCAAGACTTCAGGGGATGGCCAGTCACCAGTTTACATTATTAAAATGGAAATCATCCCTTTGGTTTGATTCAGTTACTTTCTGCAGGCACCTGAAGCCATTTGAAATACCCTAGGGAATCCTACGTGCACTTCTGCTACAGAAGGTCACCAGTCTCTCAAAACTCTTGTGTCACATTTGCCAGTCCCATATACATGTTTGAAATACTTTAGGGCATTTAAGATGGTGTTAGGCACCTATCTATGGATGACTGACTCCAGCCCTTAGCAACAGACTAGAATTAATCTCATCTAAAACAGGCAAGGTGACTGAGATTAAATGTCTTTTCGAAATTTATATTCATTTTGTCCAGGAATACAAGATTTATAGTAAGTGACTATTCACTTATTTATCTACTAATGCAATTTTAAGTATTTTCCTATGGATAAGTATATTAGAATTAGCATATATTTTATCCCAAATATTATTTAAAATAAGGCAGTGGAATGTTAAAGCTACTAAAGTCTCCAAACACAGTATTTTGACTTCTATTTTATTTAGTACCTTGTATAGTTTTCAACTTTCAGTGGAACAAAGCACTTTTTTCCCTTAATGTTCAAAATGTTGTTTTCACAATGTGGAAACAAGTGAAATTTACACTTCGGAGAAGGAGTATCATGAGGCCTACCCTTGAGTTATATCTCCCAATTCCAATTTAGCGGTGCACACAGATGGCGCTGTCTTTAAGTTAAAGATTAATTTCTAGAGAATGGGGTTTTCTAAAGCAGCAGTTTCCAGCTCTTTTACCATACTGAAAATCCCTGACATGTATTCCAGTGGAGGCTCCAATCTGTATACAACAAATTTAAGCAAATTACCAACAGCAGCATTTTCTTATTTCATTTAGTATATCTACATATTTGTTGGTGAAATCCTTAATATAAACAATTGGTTGAAGAAGACAGGCTACTAGAACCCACTTTCAAAACGCAGAAGGGTAACAACAGCTTCCAGATCTACATGCTAAACATAATTAACCAAATAAACCAGCATAAAGAGAAAAAATGACCAACCCCTTCACCGGTGACTGGAAGTCAAAAAGTGTGAAACTGTATCCTACCAGAAGGCCACACCCATTAAACAGGTTTGAGTTGCTGTTTGGTTGGTTTTTTTTCTAAATCAGGATTTCTTAAAATTCTGGACAAATTTTTAAGATTTTTTTCTCTGAGCAACTGTTCATGTAAAAATAGCTGGAAATCTCATCACAATATCCAGAAATTCATAAGAAATACTGCTAATAAATATAACTGCATAACACACCTTAGATTATCCCAATAACTTGCCTTCAAATACAAGAAAGAGTATCCCCAATGTAATATTGTTATTCTAAATTTGTAGGGCGTGAATCGTATTAGAAGAAAGTTGTCTTAGAGAGACCTTCACAAAATTTGGGAAATAAAGAAGCAGATTTCAAAGGAAAAGTCCACCTGACAATAGAAGACGTTTCTTACTGGAAGTGCTCACTAACCTCCCAACAAAAACTATCTGTGGTAGAGCAGATTTCAAGTTCTCCATTAGCTTTCTTTGAGTGGGAAAGAATTTGGAAATGGAAATAAAAATAAATTTATTACAAAGCTAATGTGGACAGGAAAGATAATCCTGTTCCAGAATAAATTGTTCTGCTATAACTGTCCATTATACATAGGCCCCTGTGCTGCCTGAATGAACTGATGAATGCAATACTTAACAGCTCACAGAAGTTAGATACAGTGTCCCTTCAAATTTTGATGACTATGACATTTCGACATCTACTGTTGAAGCTTTTGTGTACCTCCAGCTTCTCACATGCTAATAAGTTAGATACCTCTAATTTCATAGAAGATTAAAAGGTTGGAAGCACAGAGTTGTTCCATGGTACTTCAGCTGTAGAAGAATAAAACTATCACACTACTAGAATATGTATGTATTCCTGACTCAAACATGAAGATTGTAAGAAAAATAGTAAAGTACAAAACTAATAGCAGCATGTTATTTGAAGTCATAGAATAAAGAGAGGAATGGAGGCCAAACCACCCTTCCCCTGTAAAGAAAGACTGCTGAAAAGAAGACTTCTCTGTGTTCATGTATGCAAGAAGACTGAGGGTCAAACATACGACAGCAAGAATGAAACTTCTTGACATTCATGTCACTCATTTTTAGGACAACGTCTGACACATCTGGTGTATTAATAATATTAACCCTTTACTATGTAGGCAAGCTACAGCACATTATGATAAATCTTCCCCATGATACCAGGCTGGCCAGGGCCTGGTTGCCCCTGAAGACAAAGAGACTCAAGGGAGAAGGTGGTTGCTATAAACACTGGACATGCATTGGACACCACTAGCTGAAAGGGATGCACAAGTTCATTGCTTAGCGAATTTCTCCAGAGGATTTACCCAGCTTTGTCTCTAAGCCGAACTGTTTTCTATTACCCGTATCATGAAGAGGGAAAAGTCCATTTGAAGTGTGCGTAAGGTGTATTCTTGAAAGGACAGATTCACAAAATGCTGGCTTTCACTCTTTCACTAGGAAAACTGATACACAATCATCAGACGGGAGAAAAACAAGATCAAAGAACTACTTTATTCCATATACCCTTCCACTCATCAGTCTGATAGATTTGCTCTTCAAGAGAAAGGGGAGATATCAAAACTTTCCTCCAAATTAGCTGAAACACCCCATCACAGGTGGCTACTGTTGGTCACATGAAGTATTTTTTGTTTTCAGTTGATAAGAGCTAACTTGTCTGTGACCATAAATTTGTAAGAAGTGTATGAAAAAAACTAGCACTGGGTCTGCTGGAGCTGTAAGAGAAGATAGATAAAAGACCTTAGCTAGCATGATGTAAAAGCCACAAGTACGAAAGTGCCAGATATCAGGAAGAACACCAAACAAAAATGATCAGAGGTGAAGTCAAGAGGGTTGGTATAAACTCCAGACTATACAAAGATATTTGTAAGGGCATCTGTAGGGAGCAGGATTTAATTGCTCCAGCATAAGTACATAATGCCATCTGAGACAGCAGCACAGGACAGAGCAGACACAGCACTAGACTTCTGAGATCTCAATTCCCTTATTTAGGCCAGGTGGGATACTCTAGGATATCTCAGATGGCCACTGTATCCCACCCTAGGTGCCTAAGCTGTTGTCATAGTCCACCCAAATCCATCCCAGTGGAACCTAGAGATCTATAAGCTGAATAAATGCAGGTGAGGGTGAGCTAGGTAGCTCTGCAGGTTTTACTGACTGTATTAAGTAAACAGTCTCCGCTACCTACAATTGGCTTAACATCCACCTCACAGCTAGGCATACAATTCTGTTTAGACACTCACATTTAGGTGTCCAGTTTGAAGATGAATCCCATTCCCAAATGTAAGGTCTCAGTTACTGCCTTGACATAGGCATTTAGTGCCATTTGAAATGGTGCAGAACATCTAAGATACTTGGATGCCATTGTCAGATCTGACTTGAGACATGTGGGGAACCTGAACCCTTCTGGACCAGTGGTAGGAGGCAAGGCAGAACAGCTAGGTTGCCCAGGGCTTTTCAAATGTCCCTAAATGCTGTATCAAGGAATCAAGACCTATTTTTCAGCATCCAAACCCGAATCACACCCTCTCTGCCTCATAAAGATCTTCAAGAGCAGACACATGTGCGTATTCAAAGTCCCTTCTTGTGATAGCTGTCTGCTAATAGGCACCAAGTCTGCAGAGCCTTTCAAATCCATTTTCCAGCTGAAAAAAAGATAGAAACAACTCAGGCTTTAACTGCTCTACGACAAACGTGGACATGGACCCCCAGTGACATGCCATGCTTCAGCAGTATGGAGGTAAGCTCTCCCTCAAAAATATCAAAACAATGCCAAAGTTCAGTTTTGTGAAAAACTGTGGCTCAAGAATTTTATCGGCACAAACACATTCTGTTAGTGCATGGAGATCTTCTTTATCTTACTTATCAGCCTTATCAAAGATTGTTTCCAGTGCCACGAGCTGGCAAGACCCAGCACATCTCAGGAGCCACATTCTTCTCACCTGCTAAGAAAAGAAACCTGTCAGATGACATTCATCAGTGTCACCCGCTGATACATTCCCTATCAAGGCACCATATCCGATGTTGGGACTCACAAATATTACCACTGCTTGGAAGATTCCTCCTGCTAGTCCCTCTTTTGCTGTCATGACTTCACAGGAGAAAATGCTGGAATATTACAGCTCACCTACGCAGCCAGATAACTGACCTCCCCCTTTCACTCCAGCATCCTGAGTGCTCTGAGCACCCACACCGCAAAAATGCTACTTTGCTCCTGGGACCTCTTTAGAAGAAAACCATCTAACACCTTTCGAAACAGAAATCAGGTGGACTTTGGGGGCTAGATCACTGTGAGGACCACTGCTAAAAGACAGCACAGAGCAGACTGATTCACAGCTGGCTCTCTCAACCCTGCACTGTCCTGCTACACTGAAAAACATGAACAAGTAAGTGTGCACCACTTTTCCCATGGGCTAAGGATCATTCCCTAAGGCAGATTCAGCAGGCAGTGCAGATTTAGCCTTAGACACCAGCCCCAAGGGAGAAATGCAGAATTTCTTCAACCGTTCTTCATTCTGCTGGGATTTTTTATTGTAGACAAGGTAGGAATAAGCCAGATAGATTCTATTGTCTTTCTAAATGTCATACTTTCTCCCCATGTGACAAATGCAGAAAATTTCCGTGTTAGGAAGGCAAGTACTAGGCAAACTGTGCACACTGGGTAGCAAAATGTGGTCTGTCATTAGCAATGCTGAGAGCAAACACAGCTATTGGAAGCAGCTGAGGAACCTCAAGAATATCAGACAAAGCTACCTGACACCAGGATAATGACGATAACAGAGAATGCGGCAACATGAAGGGGCAATATAGCTCAAATTATGAGTTATCATGGTTCAGAAATATGAGAGACAATACGTGGTACATGGAAGGAGGAAATCAGGGTAGGAAGAGGAAGGAAAGGAGGAAGGTAGCTCAGGCTTGGGAGTGCTTCTGCCTTTCAGGAGGACCAAATGCATCATTGCATTGGCTTCTGTATCTCTCAAAATAACACCTTTACCCTCACTGTTTCCTTTTCACCTCATTCTGCTACATGCAACCTCGCATCAAATGCTGTGAAATACAAGACTTCATGCAGGTCAGGAGTAACAAATGTCTGGCTTCACACAGACACAGGGAACCGGATCATTCTCATTTTGGGGGCTCTTTCCAAAGGGTGGCTTCTAAAACGCTGTTTTAGACCACGAAGGCCAGATGGAGAGAAATACCGTCATGGCATCATTAAGGGCTTTCTAAGACTCTACAAGGCAATCAACCAATACAGTGCAATAAATAGAGTTCCTGTGATGTTTTCTTTAGTAACCTCTTCTGTTATTACAATTGAAAATGAAAGTTAAAAATCCACCATATGGCATGGATTAATCCCACTTTAATTTACGATCATTGCCACTGGATTGCAAACTGTTTCTCTGTACTTAGTGCTTATTATAAAATCACTAAGACTTGGAAAAGAAACTATACAATGTTTAAGAAAAAATGCAAGCACTGGTCGTAATCCTGGAATACATTAGCAAAGTCAGAGCTAAATTAGAGAGCTGATAAATATATTAGCACAGCACCAATAGTGCATAATGAAATCTTTTTAAGTAACATAGGGAAAAGGAATAAAGTTATTAAAAATAAATGTCTTTTTCTACAATGGTACATGCAAGAGGTCTCCACTGTATTAAAGCATATAAAAATAATGGAGAAGAAAATTGAGTTGTGAGCACTGAGATTTTCTACATTTGCTTATTTTTAATGTAGAATTCAGGCAGGTGTCTAAGGCAATATACTAGAGTTTCATGTATAAATGAACCAGTAAGTTTCAGTAACTTGAAATTAATTTAGATTAAAATTGAAGTTTAGCTCCAAATGGAATTGAGTTGTGAAATAGTCCTGTCAAAAACAAATGGAGATCTAAATTTAAAAAGACTGTTGGCTAACAGAATAGTGGAATATTGGTTAAAGACTGTGATTTGAAGGCCATGCTTACTAAAAAGCAGATAAAACAAAGTCTTTAAGGAGAAATATCTGGCCCATGTAAGCCATCATTTCAACCTGTTACCAAGTTAGTAATATTTACTTTCCTTCTTAATTTTATAAATATAAAACTATCTTTAAAACTCCACTGTACAAATCTTAATCTGACGTTTATGCTAGTGTTTCTGAAAAAGGTCAAAAAATGAAGTATTTCTTTATCTACCAGTAATGCTTTTAAGCCTCATCTGCCCCCTTTTTATTTAAAAACAAGCAAGCCAAAAACCTCTCCGTTTCCTTATGACAGCACTCACCAAATCATTTGGCTATTTTATTAAAATATACATCAATAAGAAATGTTAAAAATCAGAAGTGACATTATTTTGGAGGGTGAATTGCTAATAAAGCAACACAGATTTTCATCCTGTGTGAAACAGCTGGACCATGACGAGATCACATTAGCACTAATTAAAATGATATTTTTTTTGTGCAGTTTTTGTTAATCCAGCTTCATTGGACTCAAAAGGATTTTTGAAATCTGTAATAAAAGCTATTATGTAATCTTACTCCAGTTCTCTTGCATCAGGATAGTGTGCGAAATTTCCCTATAATAAACCATATTTTCCTAAAACTCTCACTCAATAAAATCAATATTAAGTTTTTTACTATTATAGCTGTTTTTTCCCAATATATGGTCCTCATTTAATTAAAAAAAATTAAAGCTTTAATTTATTTTTGCTTGACGAACAAGAAAAATATCATATTAAAGGCAACATTTTGCCATGTTTCTCTTTCTCCCTCACTTTCCCAGGTCCCTGTTGTTCCCAATGTATAATTTGCAAAACATATTGCTTCAATACTTACAATGAGAGAGGCGGCCCAGCTGTGGGAGGGAAAGGACAGCAGTCTCCAATATTACCATAATAATCTGCCTAAGGTCCCATGAGCCCTCTGGAGTATACAATTCTCTATACTGCAGGCCCCAGCTGGAGAATGTTCTCTTGACATGTATGCCAACCTTTGCCTGCAGGCAAAATAAAAAAAGGCAGAGAAGTAATCATGAAAATAAAGAATCTTGTCAACTGTGGTAGGATGCAGTTTCCATGTTTTTTTGCTCACGTAGGCAGTCATTGTGCTAACAAAATGATAGGAGACTTTAAAAGACTGCAGCTGGTACGTGTTTTGCCAGAGAGGGAAGAACATCGTGAGCCACACTAATTCTGCAATTCTAACTTTGGGGAAAAAAATGAGCAGTGATATTATATTACTGTCAATATGCATGACAGCTTTATTTACCTCCTCTTCCGACGGCTGCTCATTACAGGATTTAAGCAGGAAAGTGAAACCCTGACAGTGTTGTGCTAATTGCAAGGGGCCAGATTGTGGCCCTTATTGTTTTGTGTGGGGTGGCTGAGTTTTTTTTTCACAGCGATGAGGGCTCTCAGGCAAATAGTCTCGCTGGCCCAGAGGGACTAATTGGGAAGTAAACACCCCTCACTGTGAAAGCCATGCAACTGGCTCAGTGAACTTTCCAAGAAAAAAAGCTTGACTTTAAATCAAATAATACAGTAAACGGAAAAGGTTGTTGGAAGATGCATGTATAAGATCAAAGACCAAATATATACTCTTGCTCTTCAGTTTCAAACTCAATTTAAACCCAAGATTTCATTCAAACAGATGTAGGTAAAAGAAACACCAGCACCACAGAGCTCAAAACTAGTCCCACGTTTTTAAAAAATGTGTGTGCAACAGCCATGGGCCAGAGGCTGTATTTTCAAAACAGTGTTGTCAAAGTAGGACAAAAGGTTATTTACCATTTTAACCTTAATTAACACTAAAACATCATTTCCTTTTATTTTTCTTTGCTGCTAGAAGACATATTCCTACTCAAATGCATAGTATTTCATCTCACAATAACTCCATGGATTTTACAGGTGTACTTCAGGTGGAAAATCTTTGGTACTAAACCAGTACCCAAATGGAAAGCCTGAACCCTCCTGTCTGAATGAGTTCAGAATACAGCATCCATCAAAGAGAGTCATACATTCCTTTATCTAATGCCTTTTGGATAGAGCAGATTTGTGTAACCACAAACCTGTATGCAAGCGGAGCAGAAATGGCTGTGGAAAGCCAACAGATCAGAATTGCTACTCAGGCTTGGAGAGATCCAGAGACAGGGGCTTCTCCCAGATGGGTAAGTTTCAATATAATCACTGTCTTCATCCTCCCTTCCTACTTCTCACTAACCCACATAGAGTTCTTCTTTATGCAATTAATAAAAACAAGCCTGTTACTTTAGAAGTACTTTTCACCTACCTATGTGTGTGTACATAAATATGGGAGTCTTTTTCTTCTCCAAAGGCAGTTTTCATCTCCTTTGCCTCCTTTAAGAAAGCCACCTAGAAGGAACAAGAACATGTTTAGCTCAGTAATTGCTCTTGAAGGATATGTACAGTAGCAAGTTAAAGAGTTCGATTTGTTGTCTGAAAGTGGAAGTCATTACTTATGCTGGGTGGACTTGGGAGAGGCCCTATCTGTCTGGCACATGAATGAAATCATTCTTTAAGTCTGCCAGCCAAGTGGAGCTTAATTGAAGACGCTGGAGAATTTAAAATGAGGAGAAAATGAAAACAAAATAAAATATATATTGAAACTACTGGGCCAAGATTAAACAGCATAGAAAATATTCCACGAGGATGCAAGATAAAGAAGGAATCACAGCCAAAGCCTATTTAGATAGACTTGAACAATGTCCCCTCACAAAACTACTTGAACTGTGAAGAATGTGACTCTCCAGAATGAAGGGACTTTAGAGTGCAAGGAACTAACCCTTAGGAGAAGTTTTCCTGTAGTGCAGCTTCGGGTACAGGGGTCTAAACTGTGTAATAGGACACCCCAGTCAAAGTGAACAAACAAATACCACTTCTTGCCATGGAATGAGTAGCAAACCTGGTTACTGTCACTGTGGCTGAGTTAGGTACATAACTTTGCTACCAGATTCATCTCTGTTCTTACAAGAATGAATGTAAGTTTGGAGCATGTGTTTCCTCTGTTTTCTCACTTGTGTTACCTCTTACTGCTTATTAACACAACTCCATCAGTACATCAAACGTTCCTCAGTGCAGTCCCTGGCATTGTGGTCACCCGGCAATGCACAGCAACTAAAACCAAACCCTACTACGCTCTGCAACAGGGTGGCCTTATCTAAGCTGCCCACTGGAAATCAGCACTGCCCTTCATAAATTCCCAGATCGTCCCCAGAAGCAATTTGGAAAAGCGTTACTCAGCACAGGATAAAAGCATGGGCAGAAAGATTTCCAGTGCTATTTACCAGTACAGAGGTAGCATGAACACTTTTTGCTTATATTTGAAATAAATGTAAAGGAATTTTTTCAGGTTAGTGAGACTACCATAAATGCATAGTTACCATCCTGCAAAGCTACTGTAAGTAACTCAAAAAGTAGTCTATAACTGGGTTACAGATCCCTGTGAAACATTTATACTTTATTTGTCGGTTCAACCACTTAAAAATAAATAATGTTTGATATGAAATGTCGTTGTGACATTAAAAAATAGATTTTTCACAAAATGTTACAGGAGTACATGCTAGCTTAAAAAAAATGTGGTTAGTTTACACCTGAAACAATTTTATGAATCCAGCCCTGAAAGAACATATCATTTGGACTTACCAGAATTTGCATTTTCCTTCAACTTGATCTACGCAGAGATATTAGGCATGGCAGTAAGTATTTTGGTTGATAATCAGTATGAGTAGGACAGGAGGCCAGGGTCCTTAGAAACAAAAAAAATAACCTGTCTAGCAGAAAATGTATTTTAAAAACTGTAGCACTCCTGTAATCTCCAAATTACACAATTACTTGATCTTGTCTTGATGGTATACAAGTAGAGGTTCTGCAAAATTATGTTCTCTTACTCCCTTGATTTAGAGAGATGAGAAAGGCTGGTCTAACCCATTTTCCTTAGGCATTAAGTTTTTGCATGGGATGAAATCTGGAAGTTCTTGTCTCTCTGCAGAGAGAGTCGAATCAGCTAGTCAATTAGATAGCCAAAGTTAGGTAAAACGAGTGCAATGTTTCTGTTACTTCGAGTTGGTTTGGAAAAATCCCTCTAGGCATGAGATGTGCCAAGTGCCTTTAAAACTCCAGCTCCAGATCTCTGCAAAATCCCAACCACCTGTGTAATGTGCTTGGTTTGCAAGTACATTTCTGTGCTTTCCAAACTCCCCTGGCTCATGTCAGCAGAAAATATTTGCAACGAACCCAAACAGTTCCAACTCCAGCTGCTGCTGAGAAGCTGGCTCACCCCTGCAGGGGGAGGCTGGGAGTTGGCACCGTACCGCAGGACACTGACAAAGGCAAAAGCAAAGCAAAAATTGCGTCCATGCAGCCAAGAGTTACCCAACAGCCCTGAGATGAAGGGAACCTACTGCTCACGGGACTGAGTAGGCCGCAGCCGCTGCCACAGACCTGACGCTGAAGAAGTTTGTGGTGGGTGTCCACCTAAAGAAAAAAACCAGGAAATCAGAGCATTCACCCAAACTGAAAGACAAAACAAAAACGAGCATTTCTGAAAGTGAGAATAAGTATTTTTACCCTCAGCTGAGTGAAAAAGAAATAGGGATCTGTTACTTTTCTCACTGACATGGGCCTTCGGCACCTAAGCTCTGCCATGCAACATAATTGTCCAACAAATCAAGTTGCTACTCTGGGGATAGCTATCTACCCATGTTTCTTTAGAAATCAAGTAGTAGACAACTACGTACTCATCCTGGAAAGATAAATGCTTTGCTCCCAATGTTTTATCAGAGAGAGATTGGAAGCAATCACTGAGTGCATGGCAGATTAAAAAAAGCCTCTACACTGGCAAATATGTTGTCTCACAAACATTTGGATGATTCTGAAAACCCTCCAAACTCTGTTATGATGCTGATCCCAGGGCCGGGGAACTGCTAACCCATCAAGGGAATATTTGCTGAACACAATGCAGCATTCAGAGACATGACTAGGAAAACAGGAGTTGTGACTTGCTACAGACGAACCACTGAAACCTTGACTGCAAAAGGAAAACAAAATATTTTGCTATGATACTAGAGATTCTCAAATAAATGAAAAGGTGAAGAGAAGGTCTTACCTAACAAAATTATCGAGTGCATCTGAAATACTGAATGCAGCATAAACTGGGTAGACATCTTGTCATGGTATGTTGCACTTCTGTCAAGTGTATGGAATAAAGACAGAGGGAGATAAGAGTAAAAACTGACAAACTACAGTTCACTAAAATTCTGAGCTAAAACGCAACAGAATAATGGGATTTAAATGGGTTTTGATTCAGTTCTGACAAGTTTATTTCTGTGTGTGAACAAATGTTTTGGAAGTAAACAGTATCACTCATAACACCATGAAGGAAAAGTCTACAGATGGTCAAATTAGATGTTTCTAAGAGTGTTGTGAAGCATGATAAACAATATGATAGGCTTTTAAAATTAATAAATGGGCTTAAAAATAAGGTTATTACCTTAAAGTTAGAAAGTTAGTCATAGGACCTTAAAAGAAACCCCCTCCACAAAGATGAAAATAAGTATAAATTGCTAGGAAAAACTGGCATAAGAGACACACTCAAAAGATGCAGAGATTTTTGTTTGGAAAAAAAGACAACATGGAGTACTGAAGGAAAGCAGGATTATGGTGTTAATAATGAGGTGAA
Organism: Pampusana beccarii; assembly: GCA_013399365.1. NCBI lineage: Eukaryota > Metazoa > Chordata > Aves > Columbiformes > Columbidae > Pampusana > Pampusana beccarii. Next base: position 654,406 of record VWYH01008202.1, on the reverse strand, counting down.
AAGAAAGTTGTGTCAGGTCTCGGAGTCTTTTCTGTTTCTGAATTGCCTATTATCAGTTAATTTTGTTCTCTCCTTCTCTAGGTTTCCTACTGCTGTCATCATGCTGAGCTCAATTCACCTCCTGTTCAAGAAAGAGATCATGATGCTGCGACTGAGCCAGTTACAAAAGGAAAACTGACTGTGATAATTCAGATTGATGTACAGGCATCAGTTTTCCTTGGCAAGCTGTTAACACAGATGCAAGTCTTTCCAGAGGCTGAGCTCTCCTTTCTGCTTCCAGACTCTCCCCTCTCTGATTCTCCAGCTCCCAGTGGAAGTGAAAGGGACAGTGCCAGGGCAGGTTATTTTGCTTCTTAGTTGTTTCCCTTGACATCCACTTACAAACTTAAAAGTGTATTTATTCACTATTTGTTTTGCTGTCATAACTAAAGCCTTCCATCAGATACAAGAACCTCACTTCAGAATATACCAGAAGATTATTTCTGTCTCAGAAAGCTCTCAGGGGCAAGTCTAATTTACTTCTGTAGAGCTGAATGGAGGGGAGAAGCTAGTGATGGAAATGTCATTCACTGGAGTGCCAAAACTAACAACATTGCACAGAAATAAAAATATAAGTCCATACAAACAGAAAATATAAGAACTCATACAACCGTAATTCAAAAATAAGAAAAATCTCAGATTTAGAAAGGAGAAAATAAAGGGGCAACTTACTTGTCTGAGAGATACTACTAAAACAGTGGCTACTCCTAGGCAAGTCATTAAAAAAAAAAAACACACCTAGCGCACAGAAAGCTGATCCAAAGACCTGAGTTTACAGAAGCCATTAATTGAAACGAAGGCTGTTCTCTGGGTATATGGAACAGTGCTCCTATGGTGGAGCAAAGGTTGGGGAACCATGGCTACAGAGAAACATCCAGAAAGAGACTTGAGCAACCATGGGACAACCTAGACAGCATTTAAAATCTGTGATACAGGTTCATTAATCCAGAAGTCCAAAATTCAAAGCCTAGACTTAATAGCTGAAGCATCAAGTTCAAAATAAATATGAAGTTCTGCTGCTGGGAAAATGCCAGATCTGAAAGAGAGTCACTGGGATTCATGAACTACACGGGAAAGTGTAAGTGCTGTGCGGTTTTCAATTTCAATTTCCATGCTTTAGAACACCTTACAAAGCAGTGTACAAAGACAGCAGGTAGCATAAGGGAGCTGGTGTCACAGAAAAAAAAGCATGCTCAGGTTGTTTGCCTTACACTGCTTAAGCCAGAACTTTCAGCAAGAAATCAGTATCAATAATAGCATTGCTCATTATTAAGGTCCAGGGACATCTTCTGGCCATCTCTCAACTACACACTGGGAGCACTAGGCCACTGCGCACAGCAGCTTCATGCTTTTTTATGCTGCTATTATTACTTCCAGTTCAATATAAGGAAACCCAGACTGCTGCCTGGGCAGGATACGGTTGGATCCAAACTACTCCCTAGTCTGCGTGATCAGGGGATGAACATTCCCATATATACTGAGGTGAACAAATGATGCTGGTGAGGGAGTGCACAGTCCTACATGCAACAGTCACTGCCATCTAAGAGGCCAAGGCTGATTTCATATCCTTCCCGCCCCTCCACACTTTCTGTTCAGAAGGGAAGTTTCTGGACCAGACATGTCGAGTGAGGGAAACTTGTCACTGCAACTCTTGCTTCTCTCCTTATCCATCCTCTCATTCTTCTTGAACACCTGGTTATCCTCTCTGTCTGCCTGAGAAGAATCATCAGCTTTTTCAGGTTTTTCTTGGGTCAGGTATTTGTGAGTAGGTAGGTAATGATGCTGCTGTCAATGCTGAGGGGGAACGTATGCACTCTATGAGCCAATTAAAATTCCTGTGCTTATTTTTAATATGGTATCCATATGTTCATATTCTTTACTGAATAGAAGGGGCTATGGAGTACCTGCTTTCCTTAAACACTTGTTTGAAGGTATTAAAAACAAACAAACAAAACAAACAAAAAAACAACACACAGACAAAACACCAACTACTTTTCTAATGACTTTGTGTTCCATACACTTGTCTACCTGTTCTTCAGTGTCAGGAATAATTGATAAATGCAATAAATCTAAACAGATAAATTAATAAAAATTATTAAGTGCTGCTGTGACAGTGATGCCAGTAGCTGTAATACAAGGGTGGTTATGTATCAGTGATTACACGTTATCTCAGTATAAAGTATTTTAAGATCCCAGATGCAAAAATAGCAACAACTAAAGCCCCACAATGTGACTGCATTGTTTATTTGATATAGTCTATACCACATGCTGCATTTGCATATAAAGAATAACTTATACTGAGTATATAGAGTTACAGAAAGAAGAGGTAGGTGAAGTGTGTTGGGTCATCTGTCCCATCTCCCTGTCAACACAGGATCACTCCCTACTGGGTATTTTTAGTGCTTTGCCCAGTGCAGGATAAAATGGAATTTAGTAGTTAGGATTCTTTCAGGGACTCACACACAGCCCAATGGATCTCACAGTCAGTGTTATCTGGTATTAAATCTCTATTTTTTTAATCTCTCCACTGTATCAAATTACCCTCAACTCCTTTTTTTTTTTTTAAGAAAACATCAGCTATAACATAGTCTGAGGTTGGGACACAGGAAGAAATCAGCCTGATTATTTTTCATACTTTTTCTCATATTTATGAACAAGAAATATTTGTATACCATGTGTCACATATATGGCAACATTAACTTGCACAACCATGTGATAGCTATGTTTTTAGGAATATTTTTCTCCTGTATGCAACCAATATTCATACAATGAAGTGTAACATTCCAAACAGGCAATAGCCAGTCATGTTAAATTTGCCTTTAAAAAACTTATTCTCAACAAAATTGGAGCTCTACCCACAATTGCAAATGTGCATGAGTCAAGCATGCAAAATTCATATTAAAGTGATAACTTTTTGGAACATAAAAATGTTAGGGTTTTAAGCACGGTTTCCCAACATGCTCATGCTAAATATGGGCATTTTAAGAGAACCTTGGCTTTCCAAGGGAACATTTCACACATGTATCACCCTGCAGTGTGATGACATAATATACTTCAAAATCATGCAATAGTTTATATTCACCAAAGAAGAACTACCCAAGTTGGCTTCACGAGGAGAGAAGTTTCAGACAGACTGTAACTAATAACATTGCTTACAACTCTCTAAAATAGTGAGTTCCCTTAAAACACCTTGAGTTAAATTCTCTCCCAACGTGTGACTGCTTGGCATGGTCCAAACCTGTCATTGGCATTCATATACAGACGACATGCACAGCTTATTTGAGGTTTTGCTGCTGCTGACCCTACAACTACACTAAATGTGCTGATAAAACTCCCCACCATATCATCCCGCAGACTTTATAGGTAAGAGCTGACAGAAGAACTCCCTTCAGGACAGAGGTGGTTGTTGTCTTGTGGCACATTTACTCACCATCAACAGCCTTTCACTTTCTAATGACAAAACATTATTTCAGTTGTTCGCACAAATTAAAGAAATGGAACATCAGAAATGAAGGGATGCTCTAAGCCTTGAGCACTGATGTCTAAAATAGATATACTGAGACACTAAAATGTTCTGGACAGCCAGCCTACACGAATGGACGAACTAGATAATTTATTCTGATAAGGTTATTGGTTTTCTTTTTACTGAGTATCACCTTCTTAACAAACACATGAGTGCAGCATGCTACTGCCCCTCAGAAGGAAAACTTGGTCTCAGTGGTACCCCATGGATTTCAGGGTTTTGTCCATAGTTTCTAAGGTCTGAACAGAAATGTTTTGAATAATCTGTGCGAGCTCTGCACCAGACAACTGGGCCCTAACTAAGCAAAACACTCATTTTTCTGGCCTAAGGTCATCCTAAAAACAAATTAATGGGCCTTTCTTGACTGAAGTGCTATAGAAATAGCATAATCACGTCTTTATTCTTCAGACTAGGCATGTCCTGGCCCCATATTACCCATTTTAAGTGTAACCTATTTATAGGGGGAAATTTTGGCATTTGATTTTTTTGCTAATTATTTCCCTGTTACAATGATAATGAAAAATATCCTCTCATTAAAAAGGTGTTGAAATGTGTTGAAAAATATGACTATATGAAATGCAGGCACTGAAAATCTTGAAAAAGGAAGTTTTTGTGCCTTCAGTGGAAAGGTCAGTCAATCAAACTTAGGATTGCTATCCAAGCTTGCCAACCCATATGGATTTAATATACAAAAGATCCTGTCGAAACACAGCCAACCCTAAGCATTCATTTCCAAGTACTTATGTATATTCACCTGTGTACACACAAATATAAAAGTATGGTCATTTAAAAATGTTTAAATAAGAAACAACACATCATTTACAAAGTAACAATATTGCATGTGCAACCACATATCATGGTATCTGCATCTGCTGGTAGATAGGTAAGCAGATATGAAAAGGCATTTCAATAGATAGGTATGATCTCACAACATGACAATCAATATATGGTATCCTTGACAGCAGAAGTGGTCATTTAATGAATGTAGGCTGTGCATGTAATTTACGTTTTAACTTTTGTAAACAGCACCTAGTTACTGTGGCTTGAGGCTCTGTATAAATCATCAAACAAATATATTCAACAATTTATATGAAGTCAAGACGCAGGAAATCTCCATTTCCATATTTAAATCTGCCTGCATGTACATCATTACTTTATTAACTTGCCAATATATGCAGCCTATCTGCATGTTGTATTGAAGACAGTTGGAATTTTGGTAGCCTATACTTACAGAATTTTGTACGGAGCTGTAAAAAATAAGCTGTAGTGATGGTTTGTAACCTTTCAAGTAACCAAGTCAAGAGAGGTCCATGACCAGATTAATAAAATTGCTACTTACAAAGAAATGAGCTATAATGGCTGCAAATCGCAATCAACTTGAGACTTACAGAGCAAGCATATATGATCTCTTCCAAGCTTACAACGGGTCTCTTCCAGAAACTGAAAAAGCCAGTCCTACAAAGGCTCAACCACAGGCTTTAAATTTAATGCGAGCAGTCACATTAGCATCAGTTGAACTTCTCTTGTGCTTAAACACATGTGTAAGTCTTCATACGATTGGTATCTAAATTCATATGGTTAGACTTTTATGGAAGACAAAAACTGCAGAGTGCATAACTCTAAGAAAAAATGTACTTTTATTGCTGATTTTACTCACCCAAACAGTTCAGAGTTCTAATAAAAGGCACAAAGGATAATAGTATAAAATTATTCTTATCCCTTATTCTCAGTAGCATCAGTCAATGAGAAGAAAAGACTATAGCCTATCCATATTTAATTATAAAGAAGGTTTCTCTCTGATTAATTGAATCATTAAACATGCACAGATACATTTCATGGTATTAAATATTAGTTACCTTCCAGTATATTAAGAAGTAAAAATCAGAGTGGATTAAATGGGAAGAATTATTCTTAGTGTATGTCTTGCAGTTCATACAACCCCTCACTTGTTTCCCAGGAAACAAAGAGGAAGCTCAGACATTCAACACAGAGCAAGAAAATGTGCGTAGGCTGCAGAACAACTGGCAAAAAATCTTGGTCTCTCTTTAATTTATTTATGGTTTTAGCTATTGTGCTGTTTATTCTAGCATTTACAAAAGAACGACTCCAGCACTCCTCATATTCTGGTACTGGCAGTTGGCGTTTCTATTAAAAATACAATAAAAATACTACTTTAGGCATTAGGAGATATGGAAAAACATACCCAACCAAAATACCTGCAGCATATGTTCATAATAAGGGAGGATGTATCAAAATATTTTTATTTGAGAACTGTGGTGTTTTAAGTGGCAAGTAACTGCATTAGCAAGTGCTGTGCCTCAGTTCACAGGTTTATATATATATACATATATATACAATTTACATCCAGATAATTCATTTCTGTCCAATAACTTCATTAAAAAAGAGTATAAAGGGGACGATTTAAAAAAAAAAAAAAAGAAAGAAAGGAAATCAGGAGTCACTCAAAGAAATTACAAGACTGAGAGAACAGTTTGGAGCGGAGGTTTTAAGCTGCCATGCTGTGCCTTTCACAGCTGCCTACACTTCATGTCATTAATAACCAGTAAATAAGATCTGCAGGTGGGCACACAGGGCACCCTGAGCCAAGAAGCTGTAGCTGGGGCTTCTGTCTCTAAGATGGGTGGCCAGGCTCATTTGCACAAGGCTGCTTATGTTTCCATACACCAGTGTAACCCTACTTAGCATAGCTTCAGGGAAGCTGCCACAATACAGAGAATGCTAATTACTGTAACCAACTGGCAATGATGCATCCAAAATTAAATGGCCTGTGACTGAGCAGATGAACAATTTTTATAGCCCTAAGTTCAGGGAACATGGATATTCTGTCAAATTAACAGACAGCCTATTTGGGCTTAATAGGTAAATTGAAGTCTTTTAAAAGACACTTAGATGTGCTATTAAGTTATCAGTGTGAGTTCAGTTCTCCTTCCACTTTAAAGGTGTCCAATTTGAATCTAAAATACCTGAAGCCTATTATGGGGGAGGGATGGAATTAAAAACCACACCATTTTATGGCACTAACAAGCTTCATTTTCAGGTGAAGCTGCAACACGGACTCTGCTCCTACTCTAGGTTCCAGTTCATCTCTTTGTACTCAGGCAAAATTCCCACCGAAGCTGGTAGCAGCTCTGAGCACAGAGGCCTTCGGGCACCGGCACTGCAGGCTGCCTCCTCAGTCTCCAATTCCAGTGAAATTTGTGGGTTTTTTTCAGGAGAATGTCGTAAGATCAAAGTTTTTACTTGACTTTCTATAATGAGCTTTAACAAGTAAATCAAAGCCGAGGCCAGATATAAATAGTCCTTGATTTTTCCTGATTGCACTTAGTGAATGAATTACCCATACATTTCAGCACAGATGATATACCAGTCCAGCTTTCCTACAAGCACTCTCAACAAATATATACATTCATCAAATGACTTTATTATCCTTCTTAAAGTTACCAAAATTATTTTTCGGAATAACAGAAAATACTTGACAAAGGGAAAAAAAAAAAGTACGTGATCTTTGTAAAAAAAAAAGTTCCAAAAGACAAATTTTATTGGCAGAGTGCAATCTTTTTCAAAGGATGTTTTGTAGCAAGTGAGACTCCCAAGGAAAACTATTGGTGCGGTATAGCTGGCAGAATGGTTCATTTATAGATTTATCAGTAAGCAAGACTGCCTGCTTTCAGGAAAAGCGGAGTTGTAAGCAAGTCTGGCTTAGTCCCATCCCAGACAATAAACAGCTGGATCTAAAACCCACTGCATTTAAGATATGATTACAGAAATGTCACTGAAATCAAGATCTTTAGTTACTTGTCAGAGTTCCCTTTTTTGACGACCATATTGAATTGAAATACAGATGATGCTTCATCCCAGCTCCCCAGAACGAAGTACAGGATTCACCTCACACATCTACGATGCCTGGTCTACTCATCCTCGGGTCCCTTTATAGGAATTTGAGAAAAACTAGGCACTTGTACAATGTAATTAATCAAATCTACTTAGGATGTTTATCTGAAGTTATGATGCATCATATCCTAGAAAGCTCTGCTTCTCTGCAGTGACTCCCAGACATGTTTGGTGAGATTTGCTCACATATAAACACCTACATTTTTTTGTTGGATGAAGAGGAATCTACAAAAAAAATCCCACTCGTTTTTCAGACACCCAAGATGAAAGCTGCGTGCCCTGCACGCCCTTCAAAGAGCTCTTTATGGGTTCCTGGAAGGGTGCATGCACACTGGGAGGGCTCCCTTTCGTGGCTACCAGCCCTCACGCAGGGTCTGCTTCTCCTTCACCCCCATAAGCACGAAGGGGTGGGGGGAGCTGCAGAGAGGAGCTTGCCAAGGAGCAAAGCTGGCAGAACAGCTGCAGCTGCCATTCGAGCTGGAACTGATGGATATTGATAACATCATCAGAATATCTCTGCAGTTTTCACGTTGGCCCCTCTCTCTGCTTATTGGCTGTTCGCTCCAATTGCTTCTATCTTCGCTTTCCCGTTTCTCCATTGCCCTCCTAGCATAACCCCTCTGGATAGATTTAAAAAACAATAACACAAAGCTTATAAAACTCCAGCAGTTCCTGGATATATGTTATACGCTTCCCTCCTTTCCTCTCTTGTCGATTTAAGACGGCAGCCTATTTCTTAACTGTGTTTTTCCTGAAACTAGCCTCAGAAGCTAGGTCTACCTTTACCTGCACTTGCGGTGTCCCAGGAGCTCTCACAAGTCTCTGAAGTCATGTCTGACGAGCCATCATCAACAATTAAAAATGGGGTGGAGTGTTTCTGGTTTGATCCAGTAACATTACCGTAGCAGACAACAAGAAAAATTACTTGAATACTGAACATTTTTGTTCGATGTTACTGTAATGAAGAGACAGAGAAACTGGGACTACAGATTTCAGAGCTAAGTCAAGCAGGAAAGACCTGGGACCAGTTTGGATCCACAGCATCTTAGAGATCTTGCTGGCGAATGCCTGGCACGGCAAGAAGCCATATACGATGCCCTGTTTGCCACTGCACTCCAAAGACCTCCTAGTTTGAGCCAAAGATAAGCATATATACTAACAAAATGCAAACCAACACTTTTTTACATTTTTAATATGAAACCCATTAGAAAGCCTTTCAAAGATCAGCTGAAATTATTAAATCAGCTCAATCCAATTAATGCAAAATTTAGAGAGACAGAAGTATCTACTGTGTATACTCTTAGGAAAGACATTATTTTTCTCTTCCATTACAATGAAGTATAAATAATTTCATTAAAATACACAGCTTTGCATATTCTGGACTAAAAAGAACTCTGCATGTTTAGGGAGAGACTGAATCTTTAAAAAAAAAAAAAAAAAAAGAAGAAGAAAGATGCATTTACATAAACTAGTAGCTTGTATTCAGCTACTAGATTCATTCTCAGAAGTGCAAACTCCAATTGGGCCATTTTGCAGGTGTCTGCAGCAAAAAGCCAGGAAGAGTTGGGGCACTGTTACAGTCAACTCTCTCTATTGCTTTGCAGCTTTTCCTTTTCTTCTTTTCTGCCAAGAAAGGCTGTCGAGGATTACTGAGCTCGGCACAAAACTTAACACAGTGCTCACATTCACACTCACATCTGTCAAATCACTGGATAAACAGACAGCTGGTTCCCACCATCACGCTATTGCAAAGAAATGCTCAGAGGGTGATATATTTACGAGATCTCCTTCGCATCCCTCCTGTTTGAAGATGTCAGCTGCAACCGGATTCAGAATCCACTTCTGATTACACAACATACAGAGAATAAACACACATCTTTTTGAGGATATAACTGGAGTAACTTAACACATCCCCTGTTACGTATGCTTGCTAGCACTCCTCTGCTGGAAACTACTGTCCCCGCAGCAGACACTATACTCCTTGATTTGCCACAATGCAAAACAAACAAATTATGTCCAGCATCTTGACAGCCCGTGGACAGTGAAAGGGAAAAATGAGTTTGACTTTGCAGCAAACAGATGAGGAGAACAGGGATAGCAAACAACTCAGAGGTGGTAGGATCTTAAACCAACATAGCTATTCGCAAAACAAAGGGGTTATTTGGATGCTCTCTGCACTTGTTGTCTTTGACATGATCCTTATAGAACGACTTTTCTTAAAGGGTAGAAAAGCACTGGGTAAGACTGAGATTTAAAGGAAGGGGCCTGCAAAGTTGTTGTAATGTAATTCCATTTTTTTAATGGGAAAAACTGGTGCTGTGGATATGCCAAATGTACACAAGGATGTTAGATTTCAGCAGAATATACGGTAAATTAATAGTATAGGTCGATCAGGGAATAGGACTCTGAAAACTAATTTGGATCTGAGAACCTGGAATAGTGTTTATTCAATCTCAGATAAATGAATAGTCACAAAAATGATCCATTCTCTATATTACATACACAAATGTCAGCAAAAATAAGGAATGTTGACATAAGTTTGCATGACTCCATACTGATGCTGGGGAGCACACCAGGACGTTCTGTTGCCCATGATTTGAAGCTGTATTTCTGAGCCTTTCACAAGAGTTGTGCCAGAATAAACATAGTTCTGGAGTGACAACAACGGGCAATCAGTTTTTATTTCAGACATTAAAGAGGAGGCTATGGATTTTTCAGACATCTAAAACATAACAGTTGCTACATGATCCCACCACTCCGAAGTCCTCAGTCTATTGACATCTTAGGGAACAACGCATTATCTTAACACGTATTTTAACAGAGAACAGGACAGGACAAAGAACCCAAAGGTGATACAGAAGCTGTAGCAAGTCTGCTGTTCAGACGTTCCTTGCCTGGAGAAATTCGTCATTCTCAGCATAAAACAGAGCATTCGAAGTAAAGCACAAAGTATGGGATGGGAAAGGATTTATCCTTCTCAGTGAATGTTTCAGGTCACTCTTCAGTCATGTGCTCTTACCCCTTATATGTCTGTACCTGTGTTTCTCAAACAATGACAGCAAGCACAAACAAAAAAAAAACAAACAAAGAAACCAACAAATTAATTGTCAAGATGATTATTATTAGTTGCAATTGGACCAGAACTGTTAAGTAACAGTGCTTGCATGTTACTGTTTCAGTCTTGTTTCAGGTGTCCTGGACATGCTATGAGAAGGATTGTGTCCTCTCCAAGTGCATGGAACCAAAAAGCCCACATGCCCCCTTATAGTGTTTCTCTTTAAAAATCCTTAGACTTTCTGTTTACAAATGCAATTCCTGAAAAGCAGTATTGGGTTTATGCCTAGGTGCAAGAGATGCAGTAGCAGACTTTGGAAGAGAACTTCCAGGTACCCTCACTGTCCTGGGACGGGTCGCCACCTCACGTACGACCACCATGACAGGGACTACAGTAGGGCTGGGGACATTTAACATATGTACCCACAATCACGTCCCCTCAGACAGCTTGTCTGACACTTGGGAGAAGCCAAAGAACAGCCAGAGTGCTGTACAACTATCAGGACAGCACCACCATCCGTGATCATAGGATCATGGAACCATAGAATAGTTTGGGTTCGAAGAGACCTTCACAGGTCATCCAGTCCAACCCCCTGCAATGAGCAGGGACATCTTCAACTAGATCAGGTTGCTCAGAGCCCCGTCCAGCCTGGCTTGGAATGTTTCCAGGGATGGGGCATTTACCACCTCTCTGGGCAACCTGGGCCAGTGTTTCACCACCCTCAGTGTAAAAAATTTCTGCCTCATGTCTAGCCCGAATCTCCCCTCCTTTGGTTTGAAACCATTACCCCCTGTTCTCTCACAACAGGCCCTGCTAAAAAGTCTGTTGCATCTTTCTTTTAGGCCGCTTTTAAGTACTGAAAGGCTGCACTAAGGTCTCCCCAGAGCCTTCTCTACTCCAGGCCGAGCAACCCCAACCCTCTCAGCCTGTCCTCACAGCAGAGCTGTTCCAGCCCTCTCGTCATCTTGGTGGCCTCCTCTGGCCCCTCTCCAACAGGTCCATGTCTTTCCTGTGCTGAGGGCTCCAGAGCTGGACACAGGACTCCAGATGGGGTCTTACCAGAGCAGAGTAGAAGCGCAGAATCACCTCGATGAACCTGCTGGCCACGCTCCTTTTGATGCAGCCCAGGAATCAGGACATGGTCACTGAAAGTGGGACAGGAAAGGCCAAAGTTTTTTTTTCTCCCCTCAGAAATAACTCTCAAATTACTCCTTCTGCTTGGGATGACAGTGACCTGCAACCTCCAGCTAAAGAGGTTTTATAGGCAGCAGATGCCAGTCAGCAAGCCCTAGGGTGCGAGCTGTGTGTACTCAGGACCCTTCAGGAGGAAATGATAAACCTGCCGAAAGGTGGCACAATGTGCAGTGACTGCATTGTTGGCTGGCTGCTCAAATTAAATTTTAATAGAACTTTTAAAAATAATTTCAGTGTAAACCACGATGTATGTGAGTGAGCCTAAATTAATAAAAAACTATCTTTCAAAGAATGAAGAATAAATGTAATCTGAGATCAATATTTATGAAGCTGTGATTAATTGACTGATGACCAAATGATTACAAACTTCTGTCTGAGGCAGCTACTCAAACGTATTAGCTTTGACAAAAAAAAAATATTAAAAAAAATACAAACTGGGTCAATGAAAAAATGCATTCCTAATCAATTTTTAATAGCACTTAAGATTTTATGATTTTTTAAACTTTCCTTTTAATAATTAATCAGAAAAATGAATCTAATTTAAACAAGGTGGTGCAAGGTGTTCTGTATCTGTTTGATGGTGTTCTTAATGAAGAAATTCAATTAGGGCTGACTTTTCATTATAAATCTCTGGTTTTAAGGAACACTGTGATTGGCTGGTAAACATTTGAGACTGGGAGAACAACGGAGGTGAACCGCACTGCTCAGCACAATCTACTCATTAAGATTTTACACTGTTAATTCCAGCCTCCCCTTGTGTTCAAAAGAAAAAAAAAAAAGGAAAAGAAACTTCCTGATTTCTGTAACTTTTTCAAACTTTTCTAGTGTGTTGCAGTGCTTTGCCTCATTCCTTGCTACATCCCAGGGGACAGATCCTCATCGGTTAGCAGGCAGCATAAGTTGTATGGAAAGGCTGTTATAATTACGGTTTAAATTAAGGCCTGTTGTCACATATGCATGTATATTTCGTCAGTAACATACTCTGGGATAAGGAGGTACGTAAGAGGTTCAGCAGCAGCCAAAATTCGCAAAATAATGGCCCAAACTTGAAGATGTTCCCCACATGGATAGACAGAAGCACCACTCTCCTGAAGTCAACTAAATCTCTGCAGACGGAAGGCTTGGGGACATCTTCCAAGCATAAGAAGTAGCTAAAATTCACACCTTTTATCTGTTATATTGGCTATTTCACAAAGGCTCTGTATATACCAGCAAATAAGTGCAGGACACAAAACATGACACATTTATCCATACCTCTTGATGGTTGGGACACTGGCTGGTAAATCTGTGGCTCTTTGCAACCAGCCTTTCCCCAGACAGTCTACTGAAAAGCCCATGGATATATCCTTAGGCTAAGACATACCATTACAGGGTTTAAGAGCGCCTGCATGGCATAACGCTTCTGGAGCTTCTTCCTGCCCTCGGATGTCATTCTAGTGTAATTCAGTTTGTTCAGATAAAATGTTCATCTCGAAAAGCATCTGATGGGAAACCAATCTCTTGCATGATCCTCGAAAAGAAAAAGAGGCATAGCCTAATGTCCTAGGCACTAGAGCTGCACTGACTTCAGCTATAAACCAGCATTTCTGTTGACACATGGCAAGAAAAATGGAAAGTGTCAGAAGGGCAAGATAAAAAAAAAATCTAAAAAACATAATAAAAACCAAGGTTTTTCTCACTGAACTTTGGACACCTAAAAGTCTAGGTCACTTTGAATTCCTTTGTGGATGATGGAGCCTGAGAGCAGGTATATTCTAAGAGGAGATAAAGTTACAGCAGTTAAACTCAAAACAAAAACTACATCTGTAAAATACATTTGTCATCTTTTACTATTTTGTGCGAAGAAGACTAACTGCACTAGGCTTACACAAGACTGCCAATGTCAAACATTATTAAATTGCCCAAGCTACACTCTTACCCTTCCCCAAATCTACGCAACAGGCAGAGATTTACCTTCTGGCCTCTGACATTCATTTTATTTCCTTTCTGGTGGTACGACAGTTTTCCCACAGCCTAAAAAACCCAAAACATTGTTTTAAAGAGAGAGATGAAATTCACCTTTGTTTTAAAATGAAATCCACATGGGAACTTCCAAAGAGCAAGGATCAAGTACCAAGAGCAGCCTACAGTGCTCAGGCAGTATAGACAGGAGGTATCTGAGTTACATTTCTGCTGAACAGCATCAAGAAGAAGGGATTAGGCAGCCAGTGAATCCCCAAGTCTCTGCCTCACGACAGGAGCCAATGAGGCTGTCACTTGGCAGGGCTCAGCAACAGTAAAATCCTGAGCAGGAGGGACCCGTCTCCACCCTTTCTGAAAGTAATTTGTTTTAAGGACCACAGGTTTGAATTTAGGCACCAGATTCCCAAGTTTAAATCACTTCTTTACTGATGGTTTTAGGCAAATTTCACTCTACATTCCCCTAAATCACGTAAACCCACCTGGGAAACCCTTCTTAAAAGCTAAAGATCCAGCCTTGTTTCTCAAAGACAAAACTCTTCAAGGCAAACTCGAACAGACTTCACTGTTGCAGAGATGGATACTGAGAGTGGATGGCCTGGCTTGGCAGCTTCCAGTCATTCCTACCTCAGCAGAATGAGAAAGAAAAAAAAAAAATAATCAGTGTTTCATATCTATTTGTGCAGGTGTAAACAATGACCTTCAAGTAAGGTTTTCATGGTATAAAACCACACATCCAATCGTACACAAATTACTAGAAACAATATAACTGCAGTAGTTACTTCTCCCTTATAGAATCATAGAATCATTTAGGTTGGAAAAGACCTCAACAGTTAATCTGACACTGCCAAGTCCACCTCTAAACCACGTCCCTAAGAAACTCATCTACACGTCTTTTAAACACGTCCAGGGATGTGACTCCACCACTTCCCTGGGCAGCCTGTTCCAATGCCTGACAAGCCTTTCAGTGAATACATTTTTCCTGATATCCCATCTAAACCTCCCTGGCGCAACTTGAGGCCATCCCCTCTCGTCCTAACACTTGCCACTTGGGAAAAGCGACTGACACCTTGCTACAACCTCCTTTCAGGTAGTTGTAGACAGTGATAAGGTCTCCCTTGAGCCTCCTTTCCTCCAGGCTAAACAATCCCAGATCCCTCAGCCGCTCCTCATAAGACTTATCAGCTGGACTAAGCAGCCAAGAAAACATCAACTTCACATCCTCACTTGGTCTTCGCTCTTTCTGCACAACATGCTGCTGCAAAACATGCACACATCTAAAATACAGATGATTTATGCACTTTAAGCCAAAAATACAATAACTTTTTTCGGCTTTATGTGTCAAACAATATGAGTTTCAAGTTGAAAATACTTAACTGGTCTATTTAAGTACTCTGACCAGTTTATCCTGTCCTAAATCGGTTCCTTTCAAGCTCTCATCAAAGAACTTTTCATTCTTATGACAGATTATGTTTCATAATTTCACTATTAATCATCTCAAGGTTTCTGAGATTTCAAGAGCATGTAGTGAAATGGTTGAAGCGTTTCACAAATAAAGCCCTAATCCCGGGAGATCAGTCATGGTTAGGTTCTCGGCTTTTAACCCCTCCTTTTAACCATCCGTTCTCTGTAGATTTACTAACAGCAGTGGCTGGACACCTACCTCCTGCCTGCCTATTTGATTCTTACACCCCGGTGCCTCTGCAAAAGCATCCCAGGATATTCCAAGATGTTTTTAATCTGTTTCATCCTCGCATCAGCCCTACTGCAAAAGCACCCTCCTCACTAGACACCAGTGTTAGGCAGCCTGGACCTTTTAAGCATTTGTTTCCTCCTGCAGTCACATTGTATTTCTCAGCTCCCCTTAGCTGCAGTATTTTTTTACTCCTTCAGCTCCCTTCTCCTCACTCTCTGTGGTCTTTCTCCCAGCACTACAGAATTAAATCTTTTCCATGCCCCTGAAGAATTGGTAACATCATCCCATAAATTTCAACTAAACCTCAGGCGCTGCTAGATCACAAATAATTTTTGAAGTGTTCGTTCACTGACTACGCATCCAACTTCAGCAGAAATCTGCTAAACAAATAAGTTTAACCTCCTTACACAGAAAATGCATTCCTTTTAGCTGCTTATGCAGAAAAAAAAACATGGTCCTCTACAAGCCTTTTGGTTGAGAGAAAATATATTCATCCCAACAGAGCTTGTTCTCTAACAGGTCACTTTCCAGTTACATACACTTTTTGAAGCAGCTGTAGTCATACCTTTGAAAGTTTCCTGCTTTATTCCAGATTCATTTAAGAGTTTCACATATCAACTGTAAGATGCATTTCCTTGCTTTTGATTTATCTTTCATACATTTACCCTTTCTGCTCTTTGTATCGTCTATTCACATTTTTTCAATAAAAATCAATATTAAAAAACTAAGGAAGATAAAGAACACGGACTGACTGCATTCTTGTGCAGTTTGCTGGCTGCACAATAAACATACTCAATGAATTTCAGGCTCCAGTGTTCTCTTTAAAGTTCAAAACACAATAATTTTACATTTCTCTTGCAAAAAAATCTCTGAGCACCCTCCTTCTAAGAGCAAGCCAGCCATGCCAGGACTGAAAGCATCTCCTCATGGTGGATATCCTCTCACTCCAGCTTATGATAATTGACAGTATGTCCATCATGTTGCTAATTGGTTCTATTTTTACTTTATATTAAATCATTTTTTCTGAAATTTACTAAAAAGCGTTGCGTTTTAACACATGAATACTCAATCTTTATCGAGTGCACCTTATTCAAACCTGTCCTTTCTCACCTAAGCATACATTATCATCAAAGCCGCTTGTCTCATCTATGCTGGAATGTCACCATGGATTAGTTCGCTCGCTTTATTTGCAGTGACTTACCTATATCAAACTGAGATGCCTCCGTGCAACTCTGCTATGTTGGCCTAAGATACTTTCCTTGTTAATCATTGCATCCACAACTTTATGCCTGTTTGAATTAGCTGCTCAGCATTCTAAGCATTTATCATGCAGCGCAACGTTAAATCACTCAGGTCTATAATTTTCAGCATGCTGTGGCACGTTTACAAGAAACTACAGGAATCCTGGGACTGAGGTCAAGCGAGCAGACCCCCAGGAGCCTCCCATCCTACCAGCACAGCTTCCCAGCAGCTCTCTGGCAGCGCAGAAAGTGCAGCACCAAGGCTCCACAATTTATCATAGAATCGTATCAGTTGGAAGAGACCCTCAGGATCATCAAGTCCAACCATAACCTAACCTAACTCCAGCACTAAACCATGTCCTTAAGAACCTCATCTAAATGCCTTTTAAATACCTCTAGGGATGGGGACTCCACCACTTCCCTGGGCAGCCTGTTCCAATGCCTGAGAACCCTTTCCATGAAGAATTTTTTCCTAATATCCAATCTCAACCTTCCCTGGTGCAACTTGAGGCCATCTGCTCTTGCCCTATCCCTTGCTACTTGGGAGAAGAGACAAACACCCTCCATGCTACAACCTCCTTTCAAGCAGTTGTAGACAGCAATAAGGTCTCCCCTCAGGCTCCTTTTCTCCAGGCTAAACAGCTCCAGTTCCCTCAGCCACTTCTCATAAGACTTTGGAGAGCCATTGGTGCAAGCTGAGCAGCAGACATGACTTTTCATCCATGGATTTGGCCCCTCAGTTTCCAAGGATCAGGACGGATCTTCCATCAGGCATCAACAGGCAAGCACCAGCACCCAGAGGACTCGCAGGGCTGGGGGGCTTATCACAGTTCTCACTTCCTCGTCGCCCTCAAAGTCACAGCTGCATGGGCTGTGAAAATGCCACCTGAGCCCACAGGCAATGCTTTGGGCCCAGAAGCGAACGGTTTTGGTCAAGCTGCCTGCATAGGGGGAAGGCAACGTGGGAGCCAAGGGATAATGCCAGGTCCGGGCTGCTGCAGCAGGACACAAGGCGGTGGGGATGGGGGGGCACATGCCCCAGGGTTTTCCCCTGGAACCTGCTCCCATTTGCTGTAATGTATTTTGGAGCAGGAATTAAAAAAGAAAAAAAGAAAAAAAACACAAACAAAACAAACAACAACAAAAAACCACAAGAAAATGGGGGAAAGTGCAGAAGGCACCTCAGGGAAATGACCAGGATTAAAACAGATGGTTTATTTCACAAAATCACAAAATCACAGAATGTTAGGGATTGGAAGGGACCTCAAAAGATCACCTAGTCACCTAGATGAGGTTACACAGGAAGGCGTTCAGCCGGGTTTTGAATGTCTCCAGAGGAGGAGACTCCACAACCTCCCTGGGCAGCCTGTTCCAGTGCTTTGGCACCCTCACTGAGAAGAAGTTTCTTCTCATATTCAAGTGGAACCTCCTGTGTTCCAGTTTGCACCCATTACCCCTTGTCTTACTGTTGGTTGTCACTGAGAAGAGCCTGGCTCCATCCTCGTGACACTCACCCTTTACATATTTACAAACACTAATGAGATCATCCCTCAGTCTCCTCCAAGCTAAAGAGATCCAGCTCCCTCAGCCTTTCCTCATAAGGGAGATGCTCCACTCCCCTCACCATCTTTGTTGCCCTGCACTGGACTCTCTCCAGCAGTTCCCTGTCCTGCTTGAACTGAGGGGCCCAGAACTGGACACAATATTCCAGATGTGGTCTCACCAGGGCAGTAGAGGGCCAGGAGAACCTCTCTCGACCTGCTAACCACCCCCCTTCTAATACACTCCAGGATTTGATTCACCGCAACGAAACGTGAGGGACGGATAGGTTTATAAGGGGAAAGGCGAGCCCTGGTAACCACGTCGGCCTCCTCCTGCAAGCTCCCTTCCCCAAGCGCTCCCCACAGCGCTGCGCTTCCCCTCAAAAAGGCCGCCCGTAGGCCAAAAACTCCGCGGCCCACTCCAGCCACCTCCTCGGGGCCGCGGGCCGGCGTGCCCTGGCCTTGCCCCGGCGGAGCCCCCGCCTGCCCCGAGGCCGGGCCTTTCGCGGTGGGGGTCGGCGGGCAGAGCCGTGAGGGGGCCGCGGCTCCCGCCCGCCCTCCAGGGGAGCGCCGCAAAAACGCGCACCGCCTCCCCTCCGCCGGGCGGCGGCTTGGCCTCGCCGGCTTGCCGTAGCGGGGCTGGCGGGGGTAGCCGCCGCCGTTACCGCCGGTGGGATTTCCGTGCTGGCGGGGCCGCCGCGATGGCGCAGAACGGGACGAGCGTCACGTTGTCCCTCACGCTGCCCATCACCTGCCACATCTGCCTGGGGAAGGTAACGGCGCCGCCGCTGCCCTTCCCCCCCTCCCCGCGGGTGGGGGGTACAGGGTGGGCGGGGGAGGTTGGGCCGCCCGGCCGGCGGCTGCTCAGAGGGCCCCGTTGTGGGCGCAACCCTGGCGCTGTCGCCTTAAAAAAAGCTGAGGCTTCAAGCTGGGAAGAAAACGGGGGGAGGGGGCGCTTTCTCCAAGGCGGGGGTTCTCCTCGGGGTGGTGGGGGGTCCCGCCTCGGGGAGGAGGGGATCCCGACCCCAGGGCGGCCGGTCCCGGCTGCGGGCGAGGTTTGTTGGCGGCGGTGCGGTGGTGGGAGCCGTGCGCCATCGCGGCGGGAGCCTCCCGGGGGCTGCGGCCCGAGCCCCCCGCCCCCCGCCGTGGGTGTGCGGGTCCCGAGGGGAAGGTTTGAGGGTTTTTTTTTTTTTCTTCTGCCGGTATCTGCAGGAGCTGGAGTGGTTTAGGTGAATGTGTGATTGATTGAGCGCGGTGCTGTGCCGTAGAGAACAAGCGAAAACAAAGAGGGGATGAATAACCGAGTGTATTTAAGAAGTATTGAGGAAAACTGTAGCAGTCTGGAGAAGAAAGTTTCTGTTTCTTCTTTCTGACCCTTCCTCAGTCCCTTTCTCCTCTCCCTCGGGAAACAGTCTGGTCTCTGAAAGCCCCAGAGCTAATTTCATAGCTGCCACTAATTGCTTTTCAAATTCTTTGCTCATTCCCTACTGGTGTTTTACTTTCGTTTCCTTGCTCTCCAAAACAAAACAAATCTCTTAATGCACATCAGTAATTACAAGGGAAGGAACAACCTTTTACGTTTGTACTCTGGCATTTGCTGTCCAGTTTCTTTCTGCCTCATGTGGTCTTTACTCCAGGAGGTTTTCTGCTGGAGTGATAACAAAAGAATAGGTGTGTTTGAGGTACAAAGTAGGTGTAGTGCTGGTAGTGAAAATAGTCAGGCATCTCCCTTTTCTCAGCTCTCTGGCAGAGAGTGATGTAGCCATGTTTACTAATTTCTTGGTTTTTCTGTAGAAGATGAGCAGGACTGCATGGCTGTGGTCCTGCTATCTCTCCTTTTCTGTTTATCCGTTTAATGAAAACGGATGAGAACACAAATCTACTGCATCTGCAATATGAAGTGGATACTCTTGAAAAAGAAGGGAGAGTGAAATCAAGCTGACAATGGCTTTGCTATTTAAATCTGATCCTAGTGAATTTCTAATTGAACACTTCATAGATTTGTTTGGTATTCACTAGTAGTTTACTGTAAAGCCACTGGGTTGTTTCAAGCCACTGTTCCATACTTCCGGTTCTTTTCCGGAGTTGATGTTCCTGCGTTTGTACTGGAAGAGATTTCCACACTCACTTTTTTTACTTGGTGTCTTGCACTGAGGTAATATATTAACATTGTATAAGTGAATCTGCTAGTGGTGTATGTAATAAAGGTATTTGAATGTTTTCCTTTTTAGATGCATGAAGCTGTATAAATATTGCCAAGTTGACAGCTCTGGCTGTCCTTTTTCCTAATACATATCTTTGTCTCCAGCTTGGAACTTCATTGAAAAACTTCGTCATAGAAAGCTCTTCTGTTTTCAAGAGTAAGGTTAGAGGAAGAAAAAGTTATTTAATGTAAATCGAGGGAAAAATCTTTCCAGTTTTGTCCTGTCTTGTTGAGGGAAGCAGAAAGTATCCTGGAGGGTTGACGTATTCTAATATTCCTGTGGTTTGTAGCATAGGCTTCAAATTGAGCAGAAGGCCCACCCTGCAGTCAGAATGTACCTCTTGATATCTGCAAAATTTACAGAGGATTGACTGCAAAATAGAAACTATTTGGTGTGCATTATGGCAATGGGGTAAAAGAGATATTGAAGAGAAACTCATTCAGTAATGTCACCCACTTGATTTTAATGAAGCAGAAGGCTTGAGGGGAAGGTTAGCCCGTTCTGTTAGTGTGAACATTGTTGTAAGGTGTATTGGCAAGGTGTGCAAATAACCACAATTGCTTTGATAAATTTCACCTTTGTTACCTGAATGTTCTTTTAGGACAGTCTGGGCCATCTTCTAACATATTTGTATTTATAATTAGCGAGCAGATTAGAAGCCATCTGCACCATGCTGTTAGGTTTACTCATTCTAGAATCACTTGAAGGTCCCTCCTGTTGGTTTTGGTGTTGACAGTTTGCTTGGGCTTGGGCACACAGTGCTGTGTATGTTGAAACTCCCCCAGGATGTCTGGAGATTCGTTCACTGGTATTGGTGTGCTTGCTTTTCCACACGCCTGCTCCTCTGTTAATGCTGCTTGAAAGTCCAGAAGTGCCTTCAGCTGACTGTGCTGGTTTTTGCTGGGGTAGAGTTAGTTTTCTTCAGAGTAGCTAGTATGGGCCTATGTTTTGGATTTGTGCTGGGAACAGTGTTGATGACATCAGGATGTTTTAGCTATTGCTGAGCGGTGCTTACACAGAGTCAAGGCCTTTTCTGCTCCTCACGCCACCCCACCAACAAGTAGGGTGGGGATGCACAAATAGTTAGAAGGCGACACAGCTGGGACAGCTGACCCCAGCTGACCAAGGGGATGTTCTACTCAGTATAGAAAGCTGGGGCAAGAAGAAGGAAAGAGGGGATGTTCAAAGCGGTGGAGTTTGTCCTCCCAAGTAACCGTCATGTGTGATGGAGCCCCGTTTTCCTGGAGATGGCTGAACAGCTACATGCCAATGGGAAGCAGTGAATGAATTCCGTGTTTTCCTTTGCTTGTGTGCATGGCTTTTGCTTTACTTATTAAACTGTATTTATCTCAACCCGTGAGTTTTCACACTTTTAGCCTTCTGATTCTCTCCCTTATCCAACTGGGAGAGAGTGAGTGAGCGGCTGTGTGTGGCTTAGTTGTTGGTTGGGGTTAAACCATGACAGTGACATAGAGGTGTGCAGGATTTGATTTTGATCTGCGTGGCAGTTGCATTATGTATGGGGTAAAACTAGGAAATTGCTCAAAATCACCTGGCCAATTAAGCCTTCCCACAGAAGCTGTAATCTTTCTAGACATTATGGTCGATGAAGGAACTGAAACTGTGCTGTAATTCAAGTGAAATGCTTTTTTTAGTAATGGGTAGCTCACAATCGCCCACCCCCCTGGGCTTGTCACAGATGGTGGCTCAGGGGCTCAGTGAAGGGCAGCAGCACCCCCAGCCATTGTGTCACATTTCCATAGTGGCTTCTGCCGTTGTTGTGTGGATCCTGAGCCAACAAAAGTATAAACCTCAGCCTTGAAATGAAACTTGGAAAGGTGTGTAAATCAGAAGCACTGTACCCCAGAGACTAATAAATGTGACTTACTATTTTGCTGGAGATATGGAGTGATCATTCACTTGCAAGAAGTGTGCTTCTATGTCAGGTTTGGGGTAACTGAGGGTCTCTTGCTCCCTGTGGAGGAGACCTACACTCCCGAAATGTCTTTCCTGTTTGGATTATTTCATGTTATTCTGCTCTGTATTGCCATCCATATAACTACTCTCAGGTTGCTTCTGAGAAAGAAAGAAGTACGGCCAGAGAAAAGAGTTGTTTTTTTGGTTTGGTTTGGTTTTGTTTCTTTCTTCTAGCTGCTGTGGGAAAGCTGGAGAAAGTTCTTTTTGTGCTACAGAAAAGCTGTAAATAACATGTTCTTTGTTTGTTTGGGTTTTTTTAATAATTGAAATTGCCATATTTAAACGTTGCCAAAGCATTGGTGTGCTAATGCTTGCATTAATCACAAAAAAAAGATTCCTTTGTTAGAGCTGAAAGTGTGCAGACACAGAGAAATTGTTTAGTGTCTCTCTGCTCGCACCTTCAATAACATGAATTTGTATATAGATAAATCCTCTGGCTCCCAAGGCTGTCGTATTGGAGGTTTTAAAGACACTGCGAATCCTGCAATGTGACAGAGGCATAGATAGTAAATTGGAGAATAAATTGACAGATCTGAGCCTTAATTCAGATTCATCTGTATTTCCATGGTACAACACTTGGGTTTTAGCTTGTGCAACACTGATTGTATGGGTGTGTTCACTACAGGACACATCTAATCTGTTTTTCAAAGTGATTTTTGACTGTCCTTTCCAGTTGCTTGTTTTTCCCTGCCAACATGTCATTTCTCCTTTTTAGTTTGACTACTTTACTAATAAAATGAAAGAGGAAGATCTTGGGGATGATGAGGACTTATTTTCAAGTTGAAAGAATTCTTTTAAGCTTAGGTTTTAAGTGCAACACAGTAGCCTCTAAAGTAATAGATACTGCTACTCCTATGTCTCGAAACACACTTCTTGGCCAAAGATAGTGGTGGAGGAAAAAGAATTAATTATTTCGAAGACCCCTAACATGGATAGTACTGTTAAGATTTGAGAGTGTGTATTACAGTAAGCCATAACAGAAGCTGTAGTAAGGTATAGATGCAGGGGAAAGTCTTTTTCTTCCATATCATATTTGATTCCTCTATGCATATGTACTTTCAAAGAGGGCTTACAGTTAAATGACAAGAATAATGTATTGTCATGAATATTTTCTGAAAGTTTGTTTACCTAGCTGTTTTGGAAGGGGGGGAAAGCTTCTTGAAAGGATCTGTGTCTGACTGGAATATTTAATCCTTCAGTTAGCTGCCCCATTCTTGGGTAATGACTTATTTAGTAGCAATGCATATCTAGCAGGAGGCTTGAATTAGTGATTGCTGGGTCATGTTTCTGCTCTGTGGTTTTGGCTCTTATCCTTTTTAAAGCTGGTTTCCATGAAGCTGGTGATGTGCAGGCTGGAGTTAATCTGTAACACTATCCATTTCAGTGACACCTCTTCGAAGGCGAAGTGTTGGTTGTTGCCAGGAGCTAATCCCTTATTCCCTCACTTTTGGAAATCAGTTGATGTGTGTCTTTTGGTCTCCTTCCACCTAGGGAGGCAAATGCATTTCACTGGAGTGGTTGGCTGCAGTTCTTAGAGGTTGTGGGGTGAAGGAAGGGTGCCTGCCACACTGTGTATTAATGAGCTCTTGGAATCAAGGACCTTAGTTTTGCAAAAATAGTTATAGCTTTGGTGCCTACAATGATTGGGAAGTTTGGTGTTTTCAGTCAGGAGGTCACCCTGTAAAACAACAGTATCTCTTTTCTGCAGGACTAGAGTTGCACTAAGAGATGGAGTGCTGTATTTTCATATTCTGTTATCTGAAAGTGTTCTGTGGGATTCATAGTGTCTTTCTGGGTCTTTTTTTCTCTTAATACTAAAAGGTCCGTCACCCGGTCATCTGTGTCAACAACCATGTCTTCTGTTCCATTTGTATTGAAGTGTGGCTGAAGAACAATAATCAGTGCCCAGCTTGCAGGATTCCCATCACACCTGAAAATCCTTGCAAGGAAATTATAGGTAAGGACAACTTTAGGCTTTGAAATAACTTTCTGGTATTTACTGCTGGAGGAGATTCTTTTGAGTCCAAAGATGCCTGGATATTTTTTTCTTCTGTGTTTTTTTACCAATGTCTAAGGAAGGTCTGCCTTTAAATCTTTCTGGAAGCATGCATAATAGCTACAAGGTAAAAATTCCAAAGATGGTACATCTGTTAATGGCTAGATTATTCAAAGGCAGCAAGTACCTTGGAGCTCCAGTTATTGTTTTTTAAATCTTTGTTGGATGCTGCCTTTGACTGGGAAAAATACATCTTACTTGAAGTACTCTACCTATGCATTGCAGCCTGTTGCCCTAAGAGAATGGCATTTAGCTGAGAAATAATGGACTGAAATCCAGAATCTTGCATGATTATGTGGTCTTTTTTCTTGTGTTTTTTTGTTGTTGGTGGTGGTGGTGTTGTTTTGTTCACCATTTCCTCCCTTTTGCTTTATTTTTAAGAAAATGTCTTTTAGCACAGAAATAAGACAAAGCTAAAACACTTGAATGAGGATCTGAGCTTCCCCAGAGTTAAGAAATACTGCAATCTTTATTTGACATAAATTTTAATAAAATAGGATTCTGCCAAGGAAAATATGGAGTTCAAAAATTCAAAAGTTGTCTTCCTGCTATACGGCAAGATTTTGACTTCTAAACATCACTAATAGATAGTCCTGTTTAACCTGTTCTGATAATTGAAGGACTTTAAGCCTCCCATGGTAGCAGATTGGTCCAACATTAGCTGTATTTGTGGTCGATGATATGAAAAGCTCTGTGAGGTGGATTACTTGTATTTAATTGACTGAAAAACAATGTTAGTGTTTCTTTCATCCTGTGCTGCTTCAGGAGGAACAAGTGAAAGTGATCCTGTATTTAGTCCGACAGTCAGAAAACACCTACGTAAAACAAGGCTTGAATTGCTCCACAAAGAATATGAGGTAAGGGCATGGGCAGTGTTGTGACTTTCCAGATGAACCACAACTGTTAAATTGCTGCATACAACTGTCCTTTTGCTTTGAGTCCCATTGGTTTTTAATGTTAGTGAAAGTTTATACTGGATCTACACGAAACTCAGCTGTGTTAAAATCCCACCTTCTGGCTAAGGTTACGAGACAGCATTTGCTGGTGCTGAAGTCGTGGTGATATTCTTTCTAAGTTACAGGCAGCCAAGTACAGCCAATTCTAGAGTTTTGTGGGAATTCCACCCCCAGGTGGTGTGGGAGGGTTTCCTTTATGCATATTGAGTGTTGTGGCCTTTTTGTTTTGTCTTTGATACAAATACAAACATTTTAGTTTCCTGTTGCTCAGGGAGACTAAATTCCTTCTTAAAGAATATTGCCCACTGTAACCTTCTGGCATAGGTTAAGTTTTATCATTGTTGCTTTATTGTTTTCTGAAAGTGAGTGAATACTTAGAAGTTTATCTCTCCTGCTGGAAAAATATTCTCTTAGGAACAAGGTGAAAAGGTGTTAATAAGGAATATGCTTAGTTTGTGTTGTCAGCTGTCATTCCCTTATTAGCAGCACTGTGAAGACATCACATATATTGCAAGGAAGCCTGTCTCAGGGAGGAGAATGAGATAAAGGAAACAGACACTGTATATATCCTTAGCACTGGGGAAGTAAGGGCTGTCTTTTGTGACAAGCTTGCTTGTAGTTCAGCTTCTCTCATCCTCTACAGAAGAAGGCGTCGGAAAAGGAGGCTCCCTGCCTTTTTATTGAATCAGCTCCAAAATCACACAGATACGCGTAGGGTGACATAAATCTCTTCAAAAAACTAAATGCCATATATGGGCCTCCTTTAGTAATCTGACCTTGAGCAACTCAAGTACTGAAGTTGTTGAACAGTGTAGAATACATGTTTTCAGGATAAATTGTTTCTTTTATCCCTTTAACAACAGGCTTTTGAAGTTTTTTTGCTTCTCTCTGGCTTCAGACCGATATAGCTAAGAGCTTTGTTCTTTGCATTCTGAGTCTTTCCTAAGATGTTGCTGCTTTTGTGTAGCCAGAGCAGCCTCTTCCAGGCAGTGTTCTGTCCGTTTTGAATCTTGAGACTTTCAGCATCTGAACATGTGATGTTTCAGAATGATATGAGAGAAACATTTTCAAATAACAGCAAATGAGTCAGCAGAAGATGACCTTAAAAACACTCTTGATACAGGAAATCCTCCCACAGAGTGCCCTAATAATAGATTCATGTTGCTGAATGCTTTGAAGCTTTTGTTCTGCCCGCCAGTTTGTTCAGGGTCCTTTGTGTAGTCAAGGGATTCCCTTTACTAAAACTTTCTACTGTGCTTGAGTGTGCAAGTTGATTAAAATCCTGCCTAGAGCACAATACATGAGCATACTTAGATATATGTGTAAGTGAGGGCATGCATCTAGGCTTGCCAGAAAACCCATGTTTCTCGAGGGCTGTGGGAACTTGCCAGTATTATTTAATTAATCTCACGCATTATCTTAATCCCTGTGAATTTCTGACACCTTTAGGATGAAATAGAATCCCTGCAAAAAGAAGTGGAAGATCTGAGAGGTAAAAATCTCAGTTTACAAACACAACTGAAGTCTCTTCTGGATCCTGCAGCATCAGCTTTGTCTTGCCAAAATGAGGAAACTAGCCAGTCAGCAGATGAAGCAGGTACCAGTGGCCCAGAAACCACAGAGGAATGGAGCAAAAAGCTGAAAGCTGCCAATGACATGTATGAAAAAGTAATGGATAATGTGGAAAAGTTAAAAGAGGTAATAAATACATTTCTTCAGCTATCTCCTAGTGTAACCATTTCATGTTAGTTAGACGGGAGTGAGAGCTAGCATGACCTCTGGGTACTTCATAGATCCAGAAGAAAGAGGAAAAAATTGAATTCCACTGACTGTTGGTGTATCATAGTATTTCCATACAGCCTTTGCAAGTGTCAAATGTTATTGCTTGTTCTAGTGAGTCTTGTATGTGACTCTTCTTCAACTCCTCTGTCACTCTATGGCTGGGTAATTGGATTATAGTAGCACTTGTCACCAGTATTGATGACCAGATTTTTCAGGCTTGCAATAATCTATATAATACATCTATTTTACAACATTCAGCGGCCAAACACAGAGTTGGCTGAGGCAGATTTTGCACTATTGCCCTCCCTGCTAGCCGATATTTTTGGTGCAATTTGCTGAGACAGAGTAACTTGACCCTTTGACCGAAAATAGACAAGCTTCAGCATTTGATGACCAGAAGATCCTTTACTGGAGACCTGCGGCTTTTTTATACATCTTGAATATAATAGTAAAGAAAACCTGATACTGCAGAAGGAGGGATGCAAGAGATAGTCATGTGAAAATAGACCTAAATAAAATACTTGCTAAATCTACCTGAGGGCACAAGAAACATTGAAGAAAAGTTAAATTTGAAGAGTAATTTAAAGGCAAGGTAGAAAGTACTGGATTTTGCATGTATTCCAAATGCTGCCTTTATTTTTTCTATTAACAGTCCTGGGTTGCCTTCTGCAAAACTGAAGAGTTATGTCCTTGGGATTTTTTATTTTTTTTTTTTCCTTCTAAGCATTAATAGTGTTTATGCTTTTCTTGTGCTGCAGACTCAGGGGTCCACATGATACTGTTCTGCCATTCTGTTGTTAATGGGACACTTCTAGATTTGCCTCTGTGTAGTCTAAAGCACATTCTGCCCCTGAATGGACTGTGTGATAAATGCGAAAAGGTATAAACTGATTTTCCAAAATTAGCTTTTTCAGTAGCTTAGCTAGACTTAGACTTCAACTTTACAGATGGGAACACATCTTCTGCACTTTTAGTTGGCAAAAATGGATTGACAGCAAGGACTTCTTCTCTGCCTAATTTTTTTCATTTTTTTTTCCATAAAGTTAAGCTGTATTGCCTTTTTTTTTTTCTTTTTTTGTAGTGGCTAAGATTTTTAACTTCCCTTAGGTAAGTAAAAAGAAGAATATAGCACGGACTGAGGGGGGGGTGTGTTTGGTTTTTGTGCCAGTATAGCTTCAGCCTTAGCAAGAAAAGGGTTTTAAGTTTATGGAGTCTCTGAGTTAGGAGTCTTTCTAACCCTTGGTTAAGAGTTAGATATGAATAGAGGTTTAGATGGGTTGTCGGGACCAAGTCTTAAACTGTGATAATAGAATCATTTAGGTTGGAAAAGACCTTTAAGATTACAGAGTCCAATGTTCTCTTCCTATCTGTTCCCTGTTCAACAGCTGCTCAGTTCCAGGAGTACCTAAAGTCGCTTGGCTCTTTTTTTAGACCTTGTTTCATTCAGTCTGCACAGCAAGACCTCATTCCCACAGACACTCAATCTGGAACCAGAAACCTTCTTATCCCCTACAGTACCTGACCCAGGAGCTTCAACCACCCATCACTTCCCAGTGACACAGCGTCCCTCAGAAAATGTGGTTGCCATCCTTTTCTTTTTCAAACCGCACTGAGTCACAAAGTAACAGGCACCTTTATCATTTAATGTCCTAGAGCAGAGACTCCCAAAATAGGCATTATTGCTTTGAGTGGAGTCATAACGAGTATGGAAGTGGTGATACAAAGCCAGTAGTAGAAATACTAGGCAAAGTACAGCCTTTAATAATGTGGTTACATGAACTCATTAGTCTAGACCTTGTGCTGCAAGTGGAAATCCCTTTCAGATTACTGGCTTGGAGAGCAGAGCACTCTCTGGAAGAAGGATACCAAAGAGGTTCAGTCCTGTCTTGCAATGTGCCAGGTAGATACCCTACATACCAACTCTACACAACTCATGAGATTTCCTGTTTGATTGTGTGGCTGAGCACCTGTGTCTCTGTAAGGAGAGAAAGGTCTCGGCCATGTCGTCCAATGGTTTGATGCTCCTTTGGAAGAGAGGTGTCCTGGATTCTTATGCACTGTTTTGGGGGTAGTTTTTTGCGCTTTAATTTTTAAAATACTAAATTGTTGACACTCAGGCACTCAAACCCTGGGCTCACCCTTCATATTCCTTCTTTATCAGAAGTCTCTATTTACTCTTTCTACCCATAAAAATATTGTGGTGTTTGGTGGGGGTGGCAGTGTTTTGGGGGTTTTGAGCAGTTTGGGAGGTTTTTTGTTTGTTTTGTGTTTTTTTTTTTTTTCCATTCCCTCTATTCCCCCACTGTCCTAGCCTTACCTAAAGAGGTTGCTGGGGATATTTGTATAAGCATTTAGAGTTTTCTGCCTCTCTTCTTGAACTGTTTGATGCTTCTTAAAAAGTATATTTCACTCCTGAGCCTGGTTGCATAGCTCCTTTTTTGGATCTAACTCTAGATCATACTTATATTATTCAGTGGAAGCGTCATCTGATTGAGGTTACGAATTACAAGTGCTGGACTGGTGGTGTTGTTTTCAGCCGGAGATTGAGCAGGCTATGAAGTGCAAAGAGTATTTTCTACTTGTTAGGACAGTGGCATTCATTGTTCTGAAACACGGCAGCAGGAAAACTTCTCTTTATATGAAGTATCTTGTTAACAAGGGTGTCTGCTGAACTGAGAAGAAGGAATTGACCTCAATTCAAGGAGTAAGAAGGGTTGTGAATCAGGACTCTTAATCACAACATCCTGGAAGAAAGTGAAGAAAGACTGCAAATAGCTTGTCGTAATGGATTTACATCCATAGGATAACTACGCTTTAAAAACAACAAGCCGAAAAAACCCAAAGTAATCTTACTCTGATTTGGAATGGAGGAAGCTGTTCGACATTAGTTTTGCTGATACCTGCACATTGTAATGTTAATGTACTTAACGTATTTAGTCATGTGGAAAAAAAAAACATGGAATTGCCATTAGTACATCTCCTTAATGACTTTCTGTACTAACTAACATAGCTGTGTTTATTTCCCTAGATAGGACACTTGCGATGTATTTTGGGAATATAAATAAAAAATGTCTGTTCGCTATTCAGTTTTGCAATCCATTTCCCCTGGTGATTTTTAAGTGGTGTCCCTGTCTGAAGGCTATTTCCTGCCTTCAGATTTCTAGTTCTGTCTCTTTAAAAGGGAGAAACAGCTTGTCCTATAAATATTAGAAGTCATTTCTGGTTTACTGTATACTTATTTTTTTTCCTTTTCCTTAGGCAAACAAGAAACTGAGCGTGGAGAACAATAGCCTTTTAAGAGAGAATTTGCGACTAAAAGCTGAAGTTGATAGTAGATCACCACAAAAGTATGTGAATATTTTAAGAGCTACCATATTTTATTTATGGACTGTTTAACTGTTGTAGGACTTCAACCTGAAACTGTGATGGTGTACATGGTGTTGCATATGTGTCTCCAGGTAGACTTTGGAATTTTTATCCTTGTAGACTTGGGTGACAAATGCAACTTGCAGAATAGCAGTAAGTCTACAGTGAAGGAATACGACATGACTCCAAGTGCCATTCTTTGCATTATCTGGCCAGTATTGAAGGACTGGATTTATTAGTTGTATTTTACAGTTAATTTATTTTCGTTATTGGGAAACTTCTGAATCTGGTATACAGTCAAAGTAGAGTGTTGGTTACTGAGTACAGAGGTTCTGGCTGGTTGTATTTGTTTTGTTCTTCCTTTTGCTGCCTTCAGGGTTTGTTCTGTGGACTTAGGCTCCTTATTCAATGAAAGTCCCTGATAGCTTTGTGACTGGGTGAGATATGTAGAATTAAGCTTCTGCAGCATGAGAACATCATTCCAAGAACTGACACCTCTGTTTAATACTCTGTTTTAACCAGTTAAAACATCAGTGACAGCGACCTCAGAAAGCAGAAACTTTGCCATACTGATTACAGCTGTGTGCTAAGGTACCTCTCCTTGGAAGTACTTTGTGAAACAACTTGCTCATATTTTTAAAGTTGTGTTCCTTCCTTTCATCAGTTTACTACCTTTTTTCTCTCATTGGTTTAAAACTTAGAAAGCTAAGAGCAGCGTTGACTGAAGCTTTATACAGTGCTCTGAGCAAGGGGGGTGAGGGATACTTGTGTAATGTGTGATGAGACGTCTCTGGATTTTGTTCTTGTTCACAACTCACTTACTGGAAGATGAAATTCATCCTTATAGAGAGCTTGCTTGCCAGACTGCTTGTGGTTCAAGACCACAGGAAAGAAGATGCATGATCCTTGTGCTATGCCATTAAATGCGTAAAAGTACATTCTGCCCTGAAGTCCCCTAATAAGGGAGACAGAGCCCTGTTTAAGGTCTTGGCAATGGAGAGGGCTTTAATGGCATGGAATATCTTTTCCCATAATATTCAAGAGTGAGTTGGCAAGTATGGCAAACTTGAAAAGTAAATAGATGTAAATAAATGAGTCCTAGAAAAGAAGAGATGGAAAAGACAAGATCGTCTTACTTGATTCTACTTTACTGATGTCAGGTAAACTCCCCTGTGGAGAGAATTTCCATTTCTTCCAGCTTGCATGTGCTTTACCATTTGCTGGTCAGAAAAATTAGATATCAGAGAGAGGGGTGTGTGAAGAACTAATCTTTGTTGCGAGCTGATTGTTTTCTCATTTTTTGCCAGTGTGGCCTAAAACAACAGCCAGTCACTTTCTGCTTTAGAAGCACAGATACAGCCAAATGTTATTAGAAATAGGACAGTGTCAGGGTCTGTTCTGAACCCGGATGCCAGCTTTGTTGGCCTGTCTGTGTCCCTACTATCAAACGTTCGGGTTTTTTTAGTCTCCAGAATGAACAGTCACATCCTACCTGCCTGTTTGGAATGATCATTGGCCCATGCTAACTCTAGAACTGTGCATGGGAATCAAGCACATGAATTGAATCAGACTTACTGGGCCAGGAATAGTTCAAACACTTCAGAGATGCAGACAGTTGCATGTCTGTACCCTGCTTCTGCTGCCTTCAGCTTTGGTTTTATTTTGAGCCCAGTGGTGTACTACGAGAACTTAAGTATATGCAAGGGAAAATTTGTCCTGGAAGAAACCCACACCTTAGATTTAGCAATTTTGATTCACCCTACCTATACCCATTCAGTCCTAGTCATACTTTCTAGACTGAATTTGTGCAATTCTTCTAGGTAAGTGTGACTTAAGAGGAAAAGTAAACTTCTGATTTACTTGGCTTTGCTGTATTCTCAGGACTCTCCAGTGTCTATGGTTTTCTAAAGCAATGAGGCTTAGAACTGAGTATTAAATTCCAAATGAAGCCTCAGTAACACTAAGTAGAGCAGAAAAACTGTCTTGTGTCTTGCTGCAATATCTTATATTGATATCTTGCGATACCCTTTTTGTTGCTTTTACCTGGCACTTCTAGCTTGAATGGTCAGTACCAATTCTGCTAAATAACCACTTAGAAAGTTACCTTCCTACCTCATTTTGCGTTTTGCTGCTAATGTCCCCTTCCAAAGTGCCGGACTTCACCCATTTATTTGTTTCCTTCAGATTGATGTTATGATGCATGTCAAACTTAAAACAATTTTGAATTCCAGTCGCATCCTTCAGGGTAATAGGAAGTCTTTCCTTTCTTAGTGTTGTTAGTAGATTTTATAAATTAACTTTCACCCTTGTAGTCATTAGTCTGGTCAATACCTAGACCAGACCTAACATCAGGACTTTTTTTTTTTTTAAAATGTTCTTCCAGTTCTGATGGAAAACTTTGATAATATCTAAAAGGTCTTTCAACTAGGCTTCACACACTGAACAGGGCTTGGAATACCTGTGTTCTTACCTTGCTTATGAAATCAGATTT
Organism: Pampusana beccarii; assembly: GCA_013399365.1. Classification (NCBI taxonomy): domain Eukaryota; kingdom Metazoa; phylum Chordata; class Aves; order Columbiformes; family Columbidae; genus Pampusana; species Pampusana beccarii. The sequence goes on along the minus strand of VWYH01008202.1, from coordinate 621,414 downwards.
GAAGCCATAAGCATCAGAGCATGACAATGTCACTATAATTAAACTTTTCTGTGCAGGTACACTGGTTTGCCAGTGTAGTTGTTTCAGTGTACTTTATTCAGAATTATTCAGAAGGTGTTTTTTTTTTTTTTTTTTTTTTTAAAAGTTTCTGAATGGCTCTAGTGAAGTTTAAAATGGCTACTGGACTGGATCTTCATAATTTAGTGTCACCATCATTGTTTCATTTGTCATAAATTTCTGAGCTTCGGATTGTCACGTGTGGGTTCATGCTTAAACAACTGGCTAGGTAACTAACTAAAACTTATATCAAATTATTTTTGAAAGGGTTTGTCAGCGTTCAGTCCCCTTATCCTAAATGTATTTGGTTTTGTGCATAATGACAATGGAGCTAAATATCACAACCTAAGTTATTTCAGTAGGCTTAGCTTTATAGCAAAGGAAGCATGATGGCAGGTGAACGATCCCTTTGTAACACAAATTCTATGTCTGACATCACAGGAAAAATATAATTAGCTGGCTTTGGTGGTCAATAAAAAAGCTTTCCTTTTATCATAGTCCTGAGTTGTGTTTTCTTTGTTCATATCCACTAAAACTTGCTGAAAAATGTCATTTTTGTCGATAAAATTGACATTGCAGCCATGTCAGGGATTTTTACACCATTTTTTAATTGATGATGCTCATTGATTAGATTTATTTTTTTTTCATTAAACATTTTTGAGGATAGACCTTTACCAGAATACCATACCATCATATAGTTGGGACATAGGTCTGAAAAGCAAATAGAGGAAGGTTTCTTGCTCTGGTTCTTAGCAGATCTGTGTTAGTCTCCCATTTCTTGGGCAAATCAGACTAAGTGTTTGGTGATTGTTGCTTGCTCTTCATTTGCTCTTTCTCCTCAGAAATGTTCAATCACTTCCATTTTTCTGATACAGAACAGGAAAACTTCTAAAACTTAAGTTTTGCAGGATGGTAAAGCCTCTATTACTTCCAGCTCTACTTAAAATAGAAAACTGTTAGATCTATTGGCAAGGCACAATGGATCTAAAAGCATTTTTGGCAAAGTGATGTTTGCTTTTTACCTGAAGGAAAATAACTAGCAAGTCCATCTTCTCCAGGGTATCGTGTATTTTATGAATGGTTAGATTTAAATTAGCTTGAACCAGACTTCTAGGCTTCCTATGAGTCTTCTCCCTAAATATTTAATTTCTTCTGCCAGTTAAAATCCCAGTCTGAAAACCTATCTGTAACATGTAGAAAATCGTTGCGTTCTCCCATTTCTCTGGTTTTGTGAGTTGTTTTATTGTTGTTGTTTTGGGGCTTTTTTTTCCCCTCTCTCTAGTTTTCCTCTTTAGATTTAGTCTAGATTTGTGATTTCGGGTACCTGCATACTGAAATCTAAGATTGTTGACTTTTTATGTCATTCTGTACAACATTCACTTTTTATCTAACTCAAATATTTCCACTCGTGCCAGACTGTTTAATTCAAATGGGCATCTAGTAACCCATGTCCAGGGTGCAGATTAGGAACGCTGCTGTCTTCCTTGATGGATATCTGGGCTGCCGCCTCACCTCCCCACAAACTTGCTGTTTTGGAAGAGTCACCACCTTCCAAGACCAGCTGCCTTAAAATAAGAGGAAAATGCTATTTAGTAGCCTTCAAAACAACTCTGAGTTCTTGAGTCATTGCATTAAACCCTGAGGAAACACCTGCTATAGGCGTGAAGATCTAAACCTTAAGCAGGTGAGTAAGGACATTCAGATCTCGCTACTTGGTTTTGTGGGTTTTCCAGTGTTTTTTTCGTAGTAATTCTGAAGTGATCCTTTCTGGCTTATGCTCTTCACCAACCTCAGGTATAATCTGACTTTGCTACTTGGAAGATAAGTGCTACTTCACTAAAAGATGTTAAAATGCTTGGAGAGGCTTTGCACATTTGTCTGAACTTGTCCAATTCCCTAAGTGAAAGGAGAAGCTCTTTTCAAATAATGTACCTTGGCTGTTCTTCTGTTCAAATCCTGCTGCTCTACAGTCATCCAACAAACAGTAAAGCTTCGTCTTACTCATGTGATGTGGATTTTCTTGATGCTCGATGAGAGATTTCGGAAGGAAGGCCATGTGTCTTCAGATTGGTTTGTACTATGGGAACTGTGTGATGGAGGGGATTTACTGCCCAGTATTTGTTTGTGTTGAAAATAACTTGTTCTTTTACAAGCTTAGAAAATCAGCAATAGCAATCTACTACCTTCAAGGAACCATTGTATTCTTTCTTCTGTCAGCCAGCCTGGTCTTCAGAGTGGAAACCAGTAGTAGGCTACACCCAGGACTTTTTTTAATTGGAGCCGAATTCCATTACTGGGTTTTTTTGTTGCGGTTTTTTGTTTGTTTGTTTTGTTTGAGGTTTTTTTTTTCTTTTTTTCCTGCTTCAGATCCTAAATGGAGCAACATGCTTGAGGTATATCTCTTGAGTTTTTTTTCTTTTTTGCTTGCTTGCTAGGAAAAAGCCCTCATCTGACAATAACTGTTTTTTCTTCTTAAACGTCTCTATGCAAATATGGTGCACTTCTAAGGCAATCGTATATAACGTGGGATATTGTCAAGATGTTACTGCAGATCACCTTTCATAGTTGATGTAGAGAATCATTGCGGAATTCTTTCTCATCCAGCTGCATCTCTACGTGGTATCACAGAAGGGCTGTAGAAACTAGTAAGGCTTTCAGCTGTTTTGTTCTTGGATTTCCTACCTATTTCTTCCCATCTAAGTACAAAACCCTCATGAAAATATGAATCTAAATGACAAGACTGGGTTTGGTTGTGCACTCTGGCATTGCCCTCATCTCAAACTGTGACAAGCTCTGACTGTACGTTGTCGTTTCCCACTTCTCACCCTTTGTTTCTTTAGGAGGACGGATCATGCTCATGTATCTGAGCTGCAGGGCAGTCACCAGTCTGGGCCTTCAGGTGATTAGAACTGGAGTGTCATCTTCCATGGCATCTTTGCAGCCCCGCTCTTCTGTAAATGGTTATACAGGAAAAACTGTTTGTCGCAGCTGCTTACTATCCTAAAAGAGAAATGTTTGTATGAGGTTGTGTGGTTTTAAGATGCATTGATATGAGTTAAGGGCCCAACTAGACAGACCTCCTACAGTTGGTGGTCACTGATGTGTGAAAATAAAACCCTGAAGTTGAATTTGCAGAACTGATAGAAAATAATAGAAGAAACAACTGAAGAAATTTATTATGGATAAGAGATTATTAAATTTCCCAGACAGTTTCTAAATGGACAGCTTCAAGAGTACTTGAATGTGACTGAGGGAGTTGTGGAATAATGTGAAAGAGGGTCACTCAAACGTTTTATCTAGAACCTTAGTTCTTCTGGCTCACTGTAGCTGAGAGCTGACTGCAGCTTTCTGATTGGCGTCAACTTAGAATAATGGTAGGACAAGAAGAAGGACTCTGAGGAAAGATCCTGAAATATGAGGTTCAAGTGCTCATCAAGACATCTGGTGTCACCTCAGACACTCTTAGGATATCCAGTACACCTGCCTGGGGATGGCAGCTGTGATACAGAACCTAGAGGAGACCTGTATCCTTCCAGAATGACAGCTGGAGGCCAGCAATCATGTAAAACACCATAGGCCATCGAAAATGTCACTTGAAGGATCCAAATCCCACCTGAAATGGCTTTCTGTTCACTTTATGAGGGACCACTGGTTTCTCTGGGCTTTCAGTTTTCTATAGAGAGGATGTACTTGAAACAACTACAGTGAGATGCAAACTCAAAATTTAAGTTATACAACTAAAGAACAAGACCCCGACACTGAAGAGACTTTGTCCATGCATGAGGATACAAAAAGTGCTCTTTACCACGTGTATACTGAATACCTTAACTTCTCCTAAAGAATGTATCCATTTGATACCGAGTGTGAAATGGTTCAAATACGTCAGGAAAAATAATTCATCTAGAGTGTCGGGCCAGACTTTATTTTCATGTAATTGTACTGCATTCTATTATTATTATTATCATCAGACCATGATTTTTTACTATGGCACAACTCACTGAACATCTGAAGGGAAAGGTAGAGGAGATCTTTTAGGAGACTGGTTTGGTTTGGGGAGATGGGGAGTGTTGTGGCTTCTTTAACCAAAATATGCATGTCTTTTGAACTGCCTGCTGACTTGCCAGATCAGTCACTAAAACACCTATGTCATGGTCTGGTCTGGAGTAATTGGTTTCAATATGCACATTGTAATACGGCTGTCTTAAAAATCCATATCCTTGAAAATGTGGGAAATAAAGTCTCAAAGCAGGAACAAAGAGCAACTGCAGTTGTGGTGCTTAACTGCAGACGTAACTGTTTGTAGGCAGCGTGTCGGATGCTCCATTTCTAAAAGCCAAAATTCCCAAGCACATCCCTCTACAACAATTAACATATTAGTGATGCTGTTTGGCTTTGAACAACATACTGTATTTTTTTTTTTAACCTGAGGACACTTGTTATAAAAGTTGCACTTGAGAATACAGTGCTGCTTTTTCATAAGCAAATCTCAGGCTGTCACTAATGTTATTTGCATTAAATAAACATATTACACCATTCTTCCATTAAAAAGGAATTGCCAGGTATGCATATAAATGTAAACACGTTTAATTTTTATGTCAAAATGTCTGTTACAGCAGACCCCAGAAAATCTTGCTTATTTTACATAATAATTTTTCCCCATCTCTCGCTTGGCTGTTAAGCTAAATTGTATTTTTTGCCTCATTTTTATATCCTTTATTAAGCAGTGTAGGGTTCGCTCTTGTAAGGCTGTGTGAACAGGTCTGTTAGAGAAAGGCATAATAAAGACTTTTGGATCACTCTGAGGAGCAGGAAGGGTCTTGTGGCTCCCCTCCTTCAGTGGCTCCTTCAGTATCTTAAGCCAAAATATGAGTTCCTTTTACTAAAGGAGGGAATAAGCCAAAATGTGTTGTATGCAAGGATTCTTATTTCATTGTACCCTTCTTCACCTGAAAATGTAATTGAAACGTTCCTGAGCTGTCTGTGATTCTGCTTTTATCTAGTTTCATAGGGGAGGGAGGGGGGAAGAAGTCTTGTGCACCTTTTCTCTCATTTCCCTCTTGTGTGCAACCAAAAATGGTGAAACTGCTATAAACAATTGAGAAAACTTGTTACCCATAGATTAAGCAAATGAAAAATGGTCTGTCTTCATCTTATGAAGACAAAGATAATTGGGTAGAGGTGAGGTGGGGGTGGTCCTTGCCTCAATAGAATTCCAATCCAGCCAGCTCCTTTTAGGGGAAAAAAATCTTACTAAGTGAACACTCCTATTCTAAATACAAAACATCAACTTTGCCGGTTTGTGTCTAAAACACAGTGAATGGCACACACCAAAACTGTATGGAGCTTAGGCTGATCTGACTTTAAAAGCGGTCTAGTAGCAGTTCTGTGAAAAAAATCATCTAGACTGTTGTCTCAATCTTCCCCACCACTGAACTATCTACCCCAAAATGTTCAAAGACCTTTAAATATGCAAAGCAGTTGAGCACTGAAATACATCGGTAGATCTGGTCGCTCGTGCCCAATTTGTTTGGGGCTTGTGATACCGCTTATTTCTTTCCCTGACTACCCACTTAACCGTATTGCAGTTGTCAGCATGGAGCAGTTTTCTGTTGCTTTGGGCTCAGGAACTGAAGAAACAAAATACAGTTCAGTTCTTTGCTGGAAATATATGCATAGACTCATGGATATTTTGCCAGCATAGTCACAGATACACCACCCTCAGACCTCACTGGTCTAAGGGTTGCAACGGGAGCATTTTGCAAAGGAGTGAGGGGGTGGAATGGGGAAAATGGAATGGGAATTCCCTGTGACTCTGAAAGATGCTGAAGGACAGACAGACAAAGAAACAGGGTGGAAATTCCAGGCAGTGTTTGTGTGGAAGAGGAGATATAAACTTGGTGTGTAACATGGAGCTGCAAGATGGAAGGCGGAGGTTAGTGTGAGCCCACATACAAAACTGTCATTTCTTTGTGATGTAAACCCTGATGTGTCAGAGTTGTAGGGTGGCTGCAGGTCCTTCCCTCCTTCCCAATAATACCGGCACTTTAATTGTTTTTTTCTTTCTGTAAATTGAAAGCCTCGGATGGAGCAGGGAATTCCCAGGTGCCCACCTGTCAGTGACAGGGTAGAATTAGTCAGGGCATATAGCTGAAACCTTCACCTGCCCTCTGGGGAAGGTCAGTCTTGAAAGCTGGTGGAGGATGGGGGGATGCAAGTCTGTATCTTGGCAGCTGAAAATGTACTCAAGCTGGAAGCCCTGCAAACACACAACTCTCACAAACCACAAGTGGCAGATTTTTTGTATTGGAGTCAAAGAAGAAATTAGATTGTTCTGGTTGTAAAGCTCAAAAAAGAAAAAAAAAGTCAAACAAGTAGCTCTGAAATAAGGGGAAGTACCATCCTTGCAAGGGCTGAGAAAAAGCTGTATATCTAATGGGAACATAATTGAAGTGGTCTGTATAAGTATTTAAACCACCTCAAAGGACTACTGCAATTTCTGAATTTCATATTGGCGTTTTATATTTGACAAGGTGACATTGTGTAAGAAATGTATTGTAAAACACTGCTGTACTGTAGGAAAAAGATTGAATGTAAATATTTCAAGATGTGGACCACTGTTCAAATGTTATCATAAATCTTTGCCATTGTTTTAGGGGATAATTCTTCATGCATATTTGAGTTGAATTGATAGAACCAGCCTCTGGAAGGCTAATCTGCTTGTTATTGCCATACTACCACTAATAGTTTAATTTTGGCTTTTCAGGTATTCACCTCCACCTTTACCTTATATATGATGTCTCTTTTTTTCATAACTAGCAGAGAAAAGTTTTGACTTTTGTTTTAAAATTAACACAATGTTTAATAGCTTTGTTCTTTCATGAAATGAGCTTGCAAAGCACAGGAATGTCTTTTTCAAGCTTAATATTTTCTTCTTTCTTTCTTGCAGGTTTGCTCGGTTTACAGTAGCTGCACTTCAGTCCAAAGTAGAACAAAGTGAACGGGAAATGAACCGTCTAAAAAAGGCACTGGAAAGAAGTGATAAATACATAGAAGAAATGGAATGTCAGCTTTTACAGCTGAAAAATGCAGGCGAAGGAACCCAGACAGTGAGTGCTGTTAGTGAGAGAGCGCTTTCTGCAGATGCTAAGGGAGCTGAGAGCAGTGAGGATACAACATGTTTGAAAATCCAAGTTGAGGAGAAAAAAGCCTTGACCACCAGTCAAAGTCCTGACAGTCTTGAAGAGCTGACAAGTGGGGGAACTTGTTTAAGCTCTTCTAGTCAAGATGCTTCAAATGGCTCAAATACCCAGTGTGCCCCAAAGAAAGAACTCTTTCCAGGCTGTCAGGGGGTTCTCCTGGATGAAAATGCTACAAATATGGATGCCTGCTTGGAAGAGCAATGGAATAAAATTGAAGAATGTACCTCTTACAAGGATGAAGAACTTTATGATCTTCCGCCGCCGTGCACTCCTTTTCTGTCTCTCAGTCGTCTTCAGTTGAACACTCCTGATGGAAAAGAAAATGCGAGGAAACCATCAGCCTTCCTGAGAAAACTGAAGTTTGAAGAGTTTTGTGACACTTCAGATGATGGCAGCAAAGATTCTGCAGAGCACAGCACAAGCAGCTGTAGTAGTGAAAAGAAGCTAACCTGTTTTACTACAGGAAAATCAGGATTTTGGGGCACCTGCCCAACGAATTTTGCTGAGAACTTAGATTTTGATGAATCAGAGCAAAATTCAGTAGCTGGACAGTCAGATGAGATGTCAGCAAAGTCCAGTGATAAAACAAGTTCTTGCTTACCTAAAAGGTTACATACCCTCTGCTCTTCCGAAATGAATCGCACAAGAACCTCCAGTGAGGCGTCTATGGATGCTGCCTACCTCGATAAAATTTCCGAATTGGACTCAATGATGTCCGAGTCGGATAACAGCAAGAGTCCGTGCTATAATTTCAAGTCCTCTGATCTTGATAATTCTTCAAAGTCAACAGAGTGCTCTAAGCTGCTGAACGAAACCGAGAAGAAACAGGAAGAGATGAATGAGGAACCAAGTATGAAGTGCCCAGAGACAGCAGGTGACAGAACTGGCTGGAAACCCGCTACATTTTCCATCCTCTCCCCATCTGAGCTAGATACAAATGACCACTTTCCACTGTTTACAGGCCAAAATGTGATGGCTAGTGATACCAAACCTCCAAACTGTTTATTTCATAGAGACTTTTCCCAGAGTTTACTATTTGGTAACTCGCAAAGGTCGTTTGAGGAACAGAAGTTCGGTTCCTGCTTTTTGAAGATGTCATCTGACCTGCACAATCAGCTTAATCCGCCTTGGGTGTCTTCCTTTATAGCTGAAAGGAAAAGTAAAAATGTCAGTCAGTCAACCAAGAGGAAAATTCAAAGCAGCCTTTCTAGTGCTAGTCCATCAAAAACCACCAAGAACTGACTCTGCTTGGAAATCAAACGTAATTCTAAGTCATCAACCTGCGAATGTTTAGTATTTACAGGTGAACTTCATTTTTAATGACTTCCATGCAATCCGATCCTGCCTTTTTTGACTGTGTGAAAACTGAACATTCCTTTGCCCATCACAAGCTCTTTCCTAGGGGAGAACCATTCCAGATTCTTTTCTTTGGCTGGGCATTTTGTCTGCTTGGTGGTCTTGGGGGTTTGGGTGTTTTCTTTAAGTTTTCAGGTTGCATGATCTTCTGGTTTTGAGCACAGCTAATGGCTCCCTTGAACAGGACACTTTTAAATGGCCTTGTCAAATCAATCATTTATCTAAGAATTTGTTTTAAAGGTTATGTTTCCCATTCCTGAAGATTACATTTTGTGCACGTAAGGCAACTACTGGCTATATATCCTATGGATTCATGAAACTGCTATAAAACACTGTCAGTTTTGCCATAAAACTTGCCTCCCAGAGGAAATGTTGCTGCTTGGACTGTTTCATAGCATTGTACTGTACTGAAACTCTTGTTTTAGGTGGGTGTAAGGTAGCAGCGTCTTTCTTTTCAGGATTACAGCGCTTCAGTTGGAAAACATCTGTTCTGCAAACATGGCTTGTATTTTTTGAAGTTAAGCACAATTTTTAATTTAGTTCCCAAAAAGCATTGTTATTCTAATTGTGTTCAGTATGCCTGTGTAGACCATAAAAATGGGTTTGTATGCTAATGACTTGTTTACCTAATGTGCACTGAACATTTTACATTAATACTGTACCATTTTACATTAATACTGCATGCTTTTCTATGTGAATTGAATAAAACATGTTATAAGCACTGTAATCCTTGATGTTGCCTCAAATATTGAATTAACAAAAAGATAATGGGGAAACTTTTTTTTGTTCGTAATTTGGAAAATATCTTAAGTTTCGTGAAACATAAATGTGAGCTCATTCACCAAAAGAAAAGAAAAATCAAGACTCCCTTCCTCCTCCTTGTTAGACATATTACCATTCTAGTGTCAGCATCAATACAGTTGATGGAAATGGCTTTCAGCCTCTCTGGAGGTGACTCTTCCATAAAGTATTGCATAGGTCAACATAATGTGATGGCCTACTATGGGCAGGAGACCTAATTAAGCAGCAGAGCAAAATTGGTTTCTTTGCATTATTGTGTTTAAGGGTTTTTTTTAAGGGCATATTTAATTGTAAGATGCAGGTTTTTCTTTCCATATGGGCCTCTGATGGCATTTCTTACAAACAGACATCCTTGCTTCATCAATACCTATGATATGGAAAATCCATATGCTGCTTTTCGTTCCTTCGGAAAGAGGGAAAGCCACTTGGAAAATTTCAACAGACTGGCTCATCTTTTTGTAAAGTTAAGCCCTGTAAGTGGTTTGAGCAAGAACTACACATTGTAATGTGTGCATGCATTCATGCAATTGGTACGTTCATTCTTTTCTTTTTTAGAAAGAGCTTTACCAAGAAGTCATTATTCAAGCCATATAATGTAAGGACCATTTCCTGGGGACAGGCAGGATGGCATTGGTCTTTTGTATACTGTTTTCAGTATACCACCTGAATTTTAATCTTCACAGAATAATCTAGTAATTCAATTTTAACATATTTTTCAGAATTAGGAAGGTGGCAAAACCATCTGGACATGAGCTGCTACTTGATTTGACTAGCTTTACTAATAAGTCAAAAAATGCTGCCTTGATTTAACCCTTTAGGAGAAGAGGCAAGGGCTTCTCAAATATGACTCTAATTAATTTTCTTCAAACATCCTTTTATTGCAAAGCAGTCACAAATATGCAGTAAATAAGTGTTAAGGCCATTGTTGTCTTTCATTGTGAGTTTAGGGGGAGGTGTGATTATGGGCTTCATTTTATACTGCATTATACTTCAGATACACAAGTAATTTTCAGTGTTGGAAACAAATAAAACTAGTATCATACCTGAAATCAAACTAGAATAAAGGAAAATCTTGGGGGGCGGTTTCATGCTATTTTCTAGTCCTTTGGACAGGAACACGGCTTGTAGGCTTCCTCTTCAGTATGGATATTTTGATTTTACATGTCAAGCAACTTAAGAGATAAAAGGAGCTGAGCCTAAGACTAAAAAAACTGCTGAGGGTCAAAGTCACTAACTTCGTACCTTATTCTCAAGCGGGGACACAGAGTGAGGCATTTCAGGCCAAGTACTGGCTATTCACTTGGAACGGCCATGGGACCTCATAGGTCATCGCCTCCCAGCTCTGGGCCCGTAACTTCCTACATTATGCAAGAAAGTTTTCGTAATTATCGAGGATTACTTCATTTCCAAGCTGCCTCATACCCCCAAATCTCAACTGCAGATACAACGAGCAGATTGCAATTGCATCCAGTGCTGTAAGAAGGAGCATTTTTTGTTTCACAAGTTGTAAAGCTGAAACAGATGTGAATTATTGTATCTTAGCCTTGTTTATTTTTTTTGGCTAGGGTTTGTTTTGTTTTAGTTGTTGGCTTTTGTTTTGTTTTGTTTTATTAAGTGCTTTTAAAACAACTACCACAGTCTAGGTTCTGCACTTGATTAATGTAGATTGTATTCTTTTTGGCTTAAAGTTTCACAGAGCAGTTGGTGCAATATCAACTTAAAAATGTAAGCTATATGTAACAAATGGGCTTTCTTCAGTTATAAATTTGTTGTCCCTACATGGGGTATCAGTTCTCCAGGCTGCATTCTGTCGATGCTGTACTTGCTTAATCTCTTGCTGCACTTACCATGCTCTCTGAATAAAAGGCCCTAAATGAGAGTTCGTCGCTGTTAATTTTTTATGATAGTTACCTAGTTATGTAGTAATGTAGAATTGGAATATACAAGATCTAAAACTTAACTATTACAATTTTTATTAAGGCAATAGATGTTTCAAAGTGATGTAGAGATGAGATCTGTGATGTCTAATGATATTTAATAGCTCATAAAAATTTTACTTCATCTAATAATACTTACTGCACTAAATAGGAGACAACTTGCAGGTTGTAACACAGGAGAACGCTTTCCAGGAGTATTGGGAAGACGGGAAAGTGAGATCGCTACCGGCCTCAGTTCATTGCCAGTGAAGTCTGTTGGGTTACACCTGGAAGCAGGAACACCAGGGTGAGGTTTTCACTTTGTTGTAAGCAATTATACCTACTCACAGTCCGACAAATGACCTGCTTCTCCATGATTCCTTGCAGGCCTTGTGAGAGGCCAGTTCTGCTTGCCGCTGGTTCCTCAGATGAAACGCTGCTGGAACAGCTCGACCTACCAGCACCAGATAGTGACTTTGGTTTTGAATGTGCTTTATTGTCTCTTTTTAAAATACATTTTAAAAGGAGGTGGCAAGAAGGACAATGCACAGCTTGTATATACAATGCAAGGCATGCTAATTTGTGTCTTCCCAATTCTTCATTTCACAACTATTGCCCTCTCCGAATAGTGCCACTTAGTTTAAGCCAGCTAAGTCTGATCCTAATTCTTGCACAGCATCAGAGCCCTGCCTCTGACTTCCATCAGCCGTAGGCTTAAAAAACATTCTGTACACACCTCTTCTGTGCTGTGGTAATGGTAAATGTTTCGCAAAGCGAGCAGGTGCTGCTCCTTTGCTGCTTTTGGCATAGGACCATCCCATGTGAACAGACCCAAGTCTTTGCTGTTCTCGCCTCCCAGGTTTGGATGAGAGGAAAAGCAGCTCTGAGGTAACTCGGTGTAGGGGTTCACGGTTGTTCCAAGGGTTGCTTGCAGAAGTGATAAGCAATCCCCTCTGGCTACTAATCTGAGTCTGGCCCTTCTTGTGCCTTAGTCCCTTATAGCAGCCCTGTGTCACTGTGGTGAGCCACCAGCTTGTCAGGCCGGGCCTAAAGAGGCAGCCTGTCTCTCCTGCCTTGGTGACCCAACATCGAACTAGTGCCAGTTAGCTCTGGCTGGAAAAGTCACCTGCATCAGCTGAAGGACAGCGGGAGAAGCACAGCGCCTGACGGCAGTGGCAGTCCTGAGTGCAGTGAGAGATAGCAAGGGAGAGTGAGACTGGGCTGAAAAACAAATGAAGTTTAGGATTCCTGATTTTTTTCAGATTTCTCAATAGAAAGCATTGTTTCACAGAATCACAGAATCACAGAATGTTAGGGGTTGGAAGGGACCTCGAAAGATCATCTAGTCCAATCCCCCCACCAGAGCAGGAACACAGGTTGCACAGGAAGGCATCCAGGCGGGTTTTGAATGTCTCCAGAGAAGGAGACTCCACGACCTCTCTGGGCAGCCTGTTCCAGTGTTCTGTTTCCTCTCTAGTGCTCTTACACGCTGTGTGGGTGCTGTCTGCTGTTTTTTAAAGAAGCCAGATAGACGATGTCAAAATCCATCAGACTGCTACCACTCGCACCTGATGCTCATAAACCAGGGTTTCAAGCCGGCGCAATGTGCCGGGGAAGCCCGGGGACTGGGCAGGGATGAGAGGGGTCCCTGTCGCTTTCCCGGGTCACTCTCCCCTTGAAACACGCCTGAGGGCCGGAGTCGCGGCCGGAGCAGCGGGGACCGGCTGTAGGGCTGGGTGGTTGCAGCTCCGCAGCGGCTTCGCGGAGATCCGGACCTCGCAGAAAAAAACGGTGGCAGTGATGTTTTTTTCTCCCCGGCTGACTCAGACCTGTCTCCAAGTTTGGGGAAGAGAAATGTTCGCGCTGGCTCCCAGGCGCTGGCAGGGCGGCAGCGCTGAGTCCTTATCTCCTGCCCGGAGAGTGGCGGGGGGATGCGCCGGCCACCATCACCTCCCTCCCGGGGCTCCTCGGTACCCGCCTCCACCTGCTCCGCTAGGATTAAGTTAATTACGCAGCCCGGGCACCACCGCCGGCCCGCCCGACCCCAGCTGCGAAAAAAAAAGCCCGGGGAGGCCGAGGTTTCCGTCCCCCATCGGCCGCGGACTCGCTCCTCCCGCCGGCGCTGCCCTTCCCCGGGCTCCCACGCAAACCCTCGTCGCGGTTTTTTCTTTCTTTTTTCTTTTCTTTTTTTCCTTTTTTTTTTTTTTCCCTCTCCTCACTGTTAACAAAACCTGGTGATTAAGACGCGAAACTAACAAAGAGTTTTTCTTCCACCTTAACCTTGCACACAATCCTTTAACAAATTAATTAATCCTAATGAATTAACACTTCATTTATTTAAACGCGCTACAGTTCATGAATTAAATTTTCATGCAGTGATTAAAGGCTGTTAAAATATGCATGATTTAGTTAAAATTTTATAATAAATCAGGGCAATGTGTTACATGACAAGGCAACTACTTCCCAGCCCCTCGGAAGGTGCTTTGATTCACGCTGGTGGGGGGGGCGGGGGCAGCCGAGCGCACCGCTCCCGGTTTTGGCAGCCGAGCGCATCCCGGAGCACGGTGAGACTCGGCTGACGACCGGACCGACACCATGTCCTGTCCGAGCCACTCTTTGGGTCATTCCAAGGGGAGCAAGCCAGCGTTTTTCGGCTACCCCATCGAAACGCGACGTCCTGGGAGCGGGAGCGACCGTGGGCGCGGGTGAAAGGCGGCAACCGGTTTACCCACGAACTCGGCGTGGAAAGCGAGTGTGTCTGGGAGGTGTTTTGCTGGAGGGGCTTCTCGGTGAGCTTTTTGATTCCTCCGCACCACTTAACAGAAAGGAGGAGAAACTTTACTGACAACAGGACAGCGTTTTTCACCGGACCTCTGCCTGGCTCCTCCGGTCTCCCTAACTTTCCCGAAAGGGGACGTTGTGAACTACCTTGGGACTTAAATCACCATCAAGCGTTTCAATTTTTAATATGACAACATTCTACACTTTGGCTGCAAAAGCAATTATTGCGGCTTGTACATCAGTAATTAGCAGGTCTTTGCTGATGTAAGGAAAGTCCTCATTAGGACATGGAAATACTTTTTGTGCATTCACCCAAAGGGTTGGTTGGGTTGTTTTTTTTCTTCTGAAGGTTGATTTTTATCATCTAAAGGGAAAATTGCTTTTACACTAAGTGGGATATTGACTTTCTGTGAACTTCACCAAATAACGCACGTACTGTAGGTTTTCTCTCAGTGCTCTTACTGACACTCAGGGTAGGACAAATACCGCGACTAAAAAATGTAAAGCCAACGTTTGGTGAAATAAAAATTTCCAGAACGTTCGGAGTGAGAGGTTCTATAAGCTTTTTTTTTTTATTTTAGGTCGGGTTATGTGATAAACTATGATCAGGAGTTAATACTTAGTATCTCAAGCTTTACTATATTCATCTTTGGGGAATCCTAAAAAGAGAAATCAAATACAATGGGTTACAGTAATTAATTTATAAACCGTTTCACTGCGGGAATAAGGGGTTACTTTATTACTTTCTCGAGATAGGCAGTTCAGTCAATTAAGGAAATATGCTTATTTCTTGCATTCAAAGCTGGAGAAAACTATGGCAAACAAGTAAATGTATTGTGTATATATATTGCCTCCATCACTTTATTGAACATCTTGGGCCATAAAAGTAGGGCTACAGCACGGTCATATCTCCAGTGAACTCGCCCCTCAAAGCCTGAGAGTTTATTGCCATCAGTATTCATGAGGTTGGACGTACCCACGAGGAACAGAAATAACAGCGAACATTAAAATGAAATCTATTACCAGGCCCGTCCGATGCTAAACCTGGTTCAAGCCGTGTTCCAGAGGAGACAGCTGCGTGTAGCAGGGAGAGGGGTGGGCCGCCGGAGGCCGGTGAACAAGGGGGGCTGGTCCCCGGAGAGCCCCGGGGACCCCCTGGGCAGCAGCCCCCGCTCTCGGTGGGGCAGGGGGAGCAGAGTGGGCTGCGGCGCGGCCACCGGCTGCAGCACCGCAGCGGGCGTTACGGTTGGGGCAGCATCAGGAGGGGCTGTAGTTTAAAGCATTGCTTTAAAGGTTAGCGCTTCCACTCTTCAAAAGAAAGTTTGATAAGCGACAGACCAAACGATGCCTGAAAAAAAACCCTCTTCGCTGTGGTCTCTACCCTCTACTCTTCGCACCTCTGAGAGATAAAGTTGGCTGCGACTGCAGCAGGAGGGACCAGGCGGGAGCAAGCAGCCCCCGTGTCTCCCCGGGGTCCGAATATTGGTGCCCCTGCACCGCACTCTGTCACCCCCGGCCCTGGGGCTGCCGCGGTCACCGCGCCCCGGGAGCTCTTAATGAAGGAACGACGAGCACCTGGCAGGGGGTGTCTCTCCAGCTGGCGGGGCTAGTTCACCCCCAACATGCCAAACGGAGGACAATCCAGCAGGATGCACATCTCAAACGGCAGAGACAACGTGCCAACCCACATCCCTGCCTCCGGAAGACACCAGGGAGATGGGACAAAGATGCTTAGAACATCTAGAGGTCTTCGCCTGCTCAACCTACTGCTGTCGCTTGAGGCGGAGGTGGGAGGGTGGCCGAATTTTCTGCGCTTCTGGCTGAAAAAAATAAGCACGTCAACAGAAGGGGTCGTTTTAAAAGTACTGGAGGAGTTTGATGTTCCTCCGGCCAAGGAGACGGTCTCACCCACCGGCGCCTGCCCGAGCGCCCTGTCCCAGCTCCCGCCGGCGCGGTGGGGCCGAGGTTGCCGTGCTGCCCGTTCTGCTGCTGCGGGCAGGGCCGGGGCCCGGGCTGCCTGGCCCCGTGTGGCCCCCAGCCCCTGCCAGCCCAGCACCGAGGAGGTCAGGGACCGCGGCCGCAGGGGCAAAGCAAACCCGATAGCATGCGGGGAGGAAGGCAGGTCATCGCTTAACCTATAAATCCACCCCGCCCCCGGTGGCCTTTGTCGTCGCTTGCACGATTTTTCCCTTGCTCTCAGCGTTTATCTTAAGGAAACCTGATGAACTTGGCCTGATGGCGTCTTGGCGAGCTGGGGCCGCACAGGGACATGCAGACAAGCACCCACACATCCCAGGCGGAGCAAACAGAGCCGCTGTCCCACGCCTTCCTCCACTGGGCAAGAAAGTGAGCCCGGCTTTCTGCCTCCTTCCCCCGCCGGGATGGGCCAAGGAGCCCCGCGATGCCTGCTGCTGGCTGGCTTGTTGCTGCTGGCAGGAAAAGGCAGACTGCTTGGGCCTTCCTCTTGCAGCTGGCCGCTCAGCAACTTGGCAAAAAGTGGTGGTGTCTCTCACTTTCCTTTTCCTCTCCATCCCTTCCCCAGGAGGCTTTCTCTTTACAAGGCACGGTAGCTTAGAAATAGCTAGACTAAGTCATGTGGCTTAAAAAAAAAAAATCCATATAAAGTATGATTTGGCTATTCTGATGCAATGATTTCGATAAACAAGGAGAGTTCAACCCAGCTTCTGACCGGTGTCTTTCAAGTTCGCCCCCCTCAGAGATGAAGTTGCATTCCACCACCCCAGGGGACTCGGTAATGGATGGAGACCTGGCTCCCTTTCACACAAGTAATTGGCAGTATTCCCTCCTTCCTCCCGAACGGGATGAGGAGCTGGGGAAAGGCTTATGAAGACAAATGTGGACTTTACCTGGGGTTGTGGTTTGTGCTGCGTGTGTATGCCTGCATGCCCTTTCGGCTGTGTTTATGCGCATAAATAAGAGGCATTCAGGAGAAACAGGGTAATTCCGATGCACTCCGAGGCTGTCACATCTCTAATCCAAACACCCCGCTGTGTCTCTCTGCTGCCTGCCTGCCTGCCGGCAGCGCTGCTGAAACACACCCGCTAGCAGCTGGTCGGTGACCGAGGGCCGGCTCCAGCGTGCCCCGGGGGACAGGATTCACCGGGGGCAGTTCCGTGGGGACTCACACTAATCCCACAGGCACAGTAGCAGATTCTCTCCTCGGCAGTTTTTCCTCCAACTTCATGAGCAGCTTAAAGAAAACAAATCTGCTCTAAAACGGGACAGTAACCCCAAATCACGCATAAAAACGACCATGTGTTATTAACCCTAGTCACTCCTTAACCATTTCATTCAAATGCAAAAGTATTCAAGTAATAAATCACAGAAAACAGAGAGAGAGAAAAGGAAGGAAGGAAGGAAGGAAGGAAGGAAGGAAGGAAGGAAGGAAGGAAGGAAGGAAGGAAGGAAGGAAGGAAGGAAGGAAGGAAGGAAGGAAGGAGAATAATTTATCCAGACTACTTTTCCTTTTTTTTCAGGCTGTTTAAGATGGAATGGGCTCGTCCCTTACATAAAATGTACCTGGCTAGCAAGAGGAAGAGAAAGAGGGGAAAGAAAAGGACAGAAAGTGAAAGAAAAAGACAGACAGAAAGACACATAGAACGGGCAGAGAAAGAGAGAGAAGGGAGCAAGAAATAAATAGAAAGAAAGAGCTAAAAGGAGAGGAGAAAGAGAGAAGGATAGAGAAACAAAGAAGTAGAGAAACAAGGAAAGAAGGAAGGAAGGAAGGAAGGAAGGAAGGAAGGAAGGAAGGAAGGAAGGAAGGAAGGAAGGAAGGAAGGAAGGAAGGAAGGAAGGAAGGAAGGAAGGAAGGAAGGAAGGAAGGAAGGAAGGAAGGAAGGAAGGAAGGAAGGAAGGAAGGAAGGAAGGAAGGAAGGAAGGAAGGAAGGAAGGAAGGAAATTCTTTATGTGATGGTTTTCTGCTTCAGACCACGCCAGTGAAACTTGGTTTTTCCCACGGGCAGGGTGCGGGGGCTGGCTGGGAATCCAGGAGGAAACGCACGATTTCATCTCGGCACACGCTCCTCGTGGGGGAAGCGGCTGCCACTAGCGGTGCCTGACACAATAATATTGGCAACAGAACTACACGGGGTGGTGGGGACTGGAATTATGTGGAAATCAGTAGCCTCTGAGCGCTTCAAACGAATGTGGTTCTTCTTAGGGAACCGGCGCGTGGTTCTGGAAAGTAGCGGGGTGCGGCCGGAGGACGCCCCATTCTGCGGAGAGGGTCCTCACCGTGGGCTCGCCTCTCCCCTCGGCTGCGGCAGGGGCAACGCACCTTTGTGTTTCGGTGCCGAGGGCCGGGTAGCGGCGCCCGCCCGCACCCCGGCCGGCCCCGCCCCGGGGGCTCCCGCGGCCTCCGCGCCCCGCCGCCCATCCCCGCCCCGTCGGGGCGCCTCGGGCCGCGCTGGTGGCCGCGCAGCGCGCACGTGTGGCAGCCACAGGTGCCGCAGCCGCCCGGTGCTCGGCGTCTCTCGCTATAAGAGAGGCCCCGCCGCCGCCGCCCCGGCGAGACGGGCGAGGGCTGCGGGAGATGCAACAAGGCGCGGGGAGGCAGGAACCGGGGGCGGCGGGAGGAAAAGGAGGAGGAGGAGAAAAAGGAGGAGGAGGAAGGGGGGGAGACAGCTGATGCCTGTCAAAGCCGGAGCCGCCGCGCTCTCGCGAGAGCCCGCCCGGCGGTAGCCACGGGATGCGGGGCTCAGGTGCGGGCAGAGCGCAGCGCAGCGCGCCCGGCGCCGGGCAGCGGCAGGCAGCCGAGTGAGACGGCGGGGGCCGGAGGGAGCCTCGCCGCCCGCTCACCCGCCCACCCCAGCCCCGGNNNNAGCGGCGGCGGCGGGGGCAGGGTCCGCTGCGGCACCGCCGCCACCGGCTCCGCCACCCGCCGCCGTCCGCGGCTTCCCCCGGTGGGAGGAGAGCGCCCGGAGAGCACTTTTCCCCCGACTTTAGGAGTGTTTGTGGATTTACATGCCAAGCCTTCAAGATGATGTCCATGAACAGCAAACAGCCGCATTTTGCCATGCATCCCACCCTACCTGAGCACAAATACCCCTCTCTACACTCCAGCTCGGAAGCAATAAGAAGAGCATGTCTACCAACTCCACCGGTAAGGGAGAGGCAGCTGCAGCTCTCCTCTTTCTTTCTTTCTCTCTCTCTCTTACACGCACACACTCTTTCTTTCTCTCTCTCTCTGTTTTCTGTATACTGCATGTATGTGTATGTGCATTAATAAAAAAACCGCTGCGAGGCACATTTTGACAAGCGGCGCTTAATGTTTTTTTCATGTCTTCCTCTGCAATCATCTGAGCGCCTGTGATCTTTTTTGAAAGCGGTGTTCACACGAGTCTCCGACTTCATCCACTTTCTGTATTAATTTTTATGACTCGGCCTCTGAAAAGGAATGCGCTTTATGTGCTCTTGTGTTTGACATAATTCCCCAGCTGAGAGTTACAGATCCATTTCTTCTTCTCTTCCTCCTTCTCCTCCTTTCTCTTCTTCTTTCTTTCCTTATTCTTGTTTTATTTTTAATTTGTGTTTATTCATTTGTTCCCTTCACGCCCCCGTATCATTTTTTTTTTCGGATTCACTCCCGACTGCTTACCCTTTCTACTCTTCGCTCCTTCTTTTCCTCTTTCACTTCCCCTCCTCGGTTTCTCCCCTATTATTCCACCGCATCCCCTATTTCCCCTCCCATCCCCGTGCTGTCTCCTGCTATACACCGCTTTCCCCATTCGCTTGGCTCTCCCTCACCCCGCACCCCTCTATACGCACATACTGCTGCCGGCTCCCGTCGGCACGGTCACCCCAACTTTGCCCACCTCTCTCTCCCCTCCCGGGCTCCCTTCCTTCGACTTTCCCCCCTCCCTCCTCACGGCACACCTCATCCTCCCGCAACCCCACGATTCCCCCCACCGTCCCCTTCCCTCTCTGCTCTTTGATTCTTCTCTTTCCCCCTCCCCGGCGCCCACCTGCCCTCCTCTCCCCGCACCCTGCTCTGTTTTGTGTCCCTTGCAGCTGCAGAGCAATATCTTCGCCAGCCTCGATGAGACCCTGCTGGCGCGGGCCGAGGCTCTGGCCGCCGTCGACATCGCCGTCTCGCAGGGCAAGAGCCACCCGTTCAAGCCGGATGCCACCTACCACACCATGAACAGCGTGCCCTGCACCTCCACCTCCACCGTGCCCCTGGCGCACCACCACCACCATCACCACCACCACCACCAGGCTCTGGAGCCCGGCGACCTTCTCGACCACATCACCTCCCCCTCCCTGGCGCTCATGCCCGGCGGAGGCGGCGGAGGCGCCGGCGGCNGACCCGCGGGAGCTGGAGGCCTTCGCCGAGCGCTTCAAGCAGCGCCGCATCAAGCTGGGGGTGACCCAGGCCGACGTGGGCTCGGCGTTGGCCAACCTGAAGATCCCGGGGGTGGGCTCCCTCAGCCAGAGCACCATTTGCCGCTTCGAGTCCCTCACCCTCTCCCACAACAACATGATCGCCCTCAAACCCATCCTGCAGGCCTGGCTGGAGGAGGCCGAGGGCGCCCAGCGGGAAAAAATGAACAAGCCCGAGCTCTTCAACGGGGGCGAGAAGAAGCGCAAGCGGACTTCCATCGCCGCCCCGGAGAAGCGCTCCCTCGAGGCTTACTTCGCCGTCCAGCCCCGGCCCTCGTCCGAGAAGATCGCCGCCATCGCCGAGAAATTGGACCTCAAAAAGAACGTGGTGAGGGTTTGGTTTTGCAACCAGAGACAGAAGCAGAAACGGATGAAATTTTCCGCCACCTACTAGGGGTGGGCGGGAGGGGCGGCCCTGGCACCGGGGGCACCGTGGGCACAAGGGGGGGCCGGGTCGGGGCCGTGTGGGACTCCCACCCACCGCCGCCGTCGCCCGAGACGCCGTGGGAAGCTCCTGGGGACCAAGGGACGATGTAGAAATTAAACGTGAAGTACTCGGGGCGGGGGGGTGGGGGGCGTGAGGGAGGTGTGCGCTATCAATTATTAAAACAAAAGGACACTGGGACACCAACGAGAAGGAGCAAGAGAGAGGAGGTAAAAACGCTCTAGAACCCCGTGGGGGTTATTTCTGCGGCCCCATCCCGCCCTCTGCGCCCCCACCCCCCGACAGAAAGCGGGAGAAAGAGCAACTTAAAGCGTAAACACACACAGACACACACCAATAAATACCGTGACAGCAACAACCACAAACCGAGAAACCTAAGTCACAACTTTCCGAAGGAAAGCAAAATCGACCAACAAACCCGGAAGGCGAAACTGTCGGTGATGATGCTACGTTTGGTTTGGGTCTCTTTTCGTTACTTTCTGGTTTTCTTTCTTTTCCCTGGCTTGGTAATGAATGAGGATGGCGGTGGTTTGGTGTGGGGGGATCTTTTCTTTGGTTGGCTTGGGTTTGGATTTTTTTTGTTGTTTTTGTTTTTTAATTTTTGGTTGCTGTAGTTTTGTTTTGTTTTGGTTATTTTTTTTCCTCGAATGCGGTTCTTCGCGAGGCTTTGACGATGGGTCTTGTCTGTGCCGGGAGAGCGGTGCGAGTGGGGCCGGGGCCGGTGGCCGCAGCCCGGCGGGGCAGCCGGACCTCCCGAGGCTCGGGAGCGGTCCCTCTCCTCTCCGCTGTTGCCTCAATAATCCTAGCTAGCTCAAGGAAAACAAGCAAACAAAAAGTTACTCCACAGTCCCTTTGTTTCTCTTCCCTCGCCTGAGTGGTTTGCGTTTCCATCTACGTCTAAGGACAGGTCCCTGTCTCTGCAGAGATGTGTCTGGAGACAGATGCCAAACCTGCCCGAGCAGGGATGCTCTTCGAAAGAGTATGTTCAGATTCATTAAGGCTCGTGGTTAACTATGTCCTCTCCCCTCCCTCTCCTCCCCTCCCTGCTCCCCACCCCGTGCCTCCCGGCATCCCTGCCAAATCTGCTGGATTTAGGTTAGCAACGGGCTGCAGTGGGGAAAAAGGTCCTGCCTTGGTTTCCCCCGAGGGCTGGGGTTATTGCACCCAAAAGGCGAAAGAAATCACCAGTGCAGGGTTTGAAACGGCATTTGTTTCTGAGGGGTCTGCATGTTGGGAACAAACACGCAAAAAACCCCATTTAGTCTTGAAAGTCGTTTATTGTCAATAATAAATATTAGGTAGAGGATGGCTTTTGGGGGTGTGTGGAGGGGTTCGATTTGCACTATTACGGTCTCCCGGATTGGAAGCGATGATGTTATTCCGTAGTAGCGATGCTGGTACTACTACTAATAATCAATTATATATCTCGCGGATTGAAAAAAAANAAAAAAAAAAAAAAAAAATTATCAGAGCTTGTTAGGTAAAAAACGCCAGCTACGTGCAGAAGCCATTGCAGGGTCTGACTGTTGGCGAAGGACTATTAAGGCTTTCAAGTAATAAGGAATTTCTGAAAAGAAAATAACCTCCCGTTTAAACCAAAACAAACAATAGTCTGNAAGAAGGCATAGAAAGATCCATTATAAAGTCTCGATATTATTTATTTATTTATTTAACTATTTATATTATTACTATTATTATTAATTTATGTATCATTGTTTGCAGCGCAAACATTCTATGCATTTTGAAACTGAGCACTAAATAGACTAGCTTCTGGTAGAATCTTTTGTGGATGGTGTAATTTCACAGTTTAACTGCCTGTTTTCACCGAAAACACAAACATTCTTGTCACGTTCTTGTATTTAGATTTAAAAGAGAAAAAAAAAAAGAAAAAAAAAAGAAAAAAAAAGATAAGAAAGACAATTGTAAATATTTTCTTTAATGCACAAAAACAAAAGGTTACAAACTGCAACCACGTGTGGATCCTGAAATGTCTCACTGGATAATCTACCTGTCCATGTATGTTTGCTGAGCTTTCTCCTTGGTTGTGTCTTTATTACTTTTATTTCTATCAGAAATATTTCTGTACGCCAAAATACAACAGGGAGATGCGTCCCAGCATACTTACAGACAAAACTAATGTGAAAACAGAATAGTTATTATTATTATTATTGGGTGCATTTAAAAAAAAATATTTCCAAGACACGGCTGGTAAATTCAAAGTATGGCCGCTAGACGATAAGACTAATTCTACCAAAAAGAAAAAAAAATAGTGAGAGATGTATTTTTCTGCTAAATCCAGAAATCATTACTTTGAGATAGGTCTTATGTGAAAATCGGTGCTCTGAATAAAATTAACTATATATTAGCTGCGTCTGTTTCTTGAAGTTTATTCTATAACTGCAGAATATAAATCAAAGTAAAAATTTAAGAAGGACTTCTGAAGTATTTCTTTTCAGTTTGCTGGAAAGGATTATGCACCTACAAAATATGTATAAAGAAGAAAAGCTTGGGTGGTTTCAGGTTTATATGTTGTTCTGACTGGCCTAATTGCACTTAATTATGTAACAAAATACTTTATTTTTATTTTGGGTTAATAAATATGAAAATCGTAAACTGATCTCTCCTGATGTTGTAAATGCAATTGTTCATTAGGAACGTAAAGGATGCCACCTACTGCTTCAAGTGATCAAAGAACCTCTTTCTATTTTCTGATGACCTGTGACTAGATCAGATGCCAAATGTAAAAAGTTACTTAATAGCTGGGATTATTTCTTCTGTAGACATATTTTAGCCAAATCTTTTTAATTTCGCCGGTAAATCTGTGAATCAAGGAAGCGTGATGTTCAGAAAAGAATAATACGTTCAAAAAGCTGTGATTTTAAACAACTGTTGATGTTAAGAAAAAAGCACTAAAGGTATTTTTTAAAAAACCCATAGAACTCGTCCGCCAGAAATTGACTTGTTTCTGTTGTTATTAACTTGAAATGTCATCAGAATTTTTAATAAATGCATTTGTAAAAATATTATTTTATAGAAAAGTATTACCGCATATCATTTTTGGAGAGTCAGGAATGAACAAATAAAAACAATAACAAATGTTGGGTTTTTTTCTTCATCTGCCCCAAACGATTAAAATGTTACAAGCGATACCACATTTGTATTATATAGTAATGACCGATGTATGTATTGAAAAGTTAAGGAGTTTGTTTTGTAATAAGTACAATCCTTATCGAGTACAAAGCAAAAATAATATGTTAATAAAACAGAACGTGAAAATAAAAGCTTTGCAGAGTTTCCTATTTTTCATGGTAGGAAACTGTGCAAAACCGGAATGTCCTGCTTTCCGTCGGATGAGATATGAATAGTTCATAAAAACACGAAATACTCATGAGATCTTACTAATAAATGCCTCACTAAAAAGGGAAAGAAAAAGAAAGAAAGAAAGAAAGAAAGAAAGAAAGAAAGAAAGAAAGAAAGAAAGAAAGAAGGAAAGAAGGGTTTATATTCGTGTTTATAAGGTCTAACCTGAGGACTGATAAAACTTTTGCATCCGAGAAAAAAAGTAAGACAGAAAAGTTGAAGAGGCAGGACACACATTCGCATTTATTCCCCAACATATGCAACCTCCTTCATACGTAAGTGCAATTTGTGACCATAAAAATAGAAATTTTCCGCCCCCGCGTGCGACTCGGGCCGAGGCCACTGCAGGTGCCACCTCTGATGGCTCCGACCCTTCAGGCAGTTCAGCATCTGTGACCCTTGCCAAGGACATTTCGGTGCTGCCGTCCCTTCGATGGCCTTTTTCTCCACACCTGAGGTATCTCGCTGCTTTCGTGATGTGTTTATTCCAGTCCTAAGTCCGCAAGACCCGGGCTGGCTCCTGGAATTTCTGTTTAACACTTGCTCACCGCTTGCTTTCAACTTAGATTAGGCGATCATAAATGAATAACAGACACCCACTGCCACGATCGTATTGATTTTTACTCTCGAGTGATATTAAGACTAATTCGGTCCCGGTTCAACAAGTAAAAAAGGCTCCCCAGAAGGGGAATGAAGTGTCCTACAGCACAGATTTCATGGTTTATGTACCTCCTTTCCCGCCTCCCCGTGTTCCCCCTTTCCTCCGAAGAGAGATAGATTTGTCGAAAGATAATTATTTTAACTCTGACGGACTTGAGCGTATAAACCTTGATACCGCCGCTGTTGCCCTGTGTTATTCTGGCATTTCCCAAACGATTTTAAATCCCTTCAGTTATTTATGCCTCGCTTTTCAGCAGGCACTATATATTTTTTTTTTTAAAGCTTTATTATATTTACCTGCTGATTCCAAAGCGGAGAAAAGCCTAATTGATTTTTAAAAGATCAGCAGCAGAATTCCAACCCGCTTGGGAACCTGTTTCCACCTGCCAGACGAGCGTCTGATTATCGGTAATTATGTTATTTAAAGGTTGATAAAACATCGAGCCGGCTGCTGCCTGGGCCCCTTCCCCAGCGCGGGCGCGGAGGGGACCCACGCGGGGCGAGTCGCGGCCGCCGTCACGTGCGCCGCCGCAAACACAATTACGGAGCCGCCGTTAATAATTCATGGGCTGAGATTTGGAAAATTAATAAAATGAATTATAACAAGAGGCTAATTAAAAACTTTAGTAATTGTTGTCAAGACAGCTTGATGGGAGGCGTGCTGCACGAACCTCCCCCCCACCTCCCCTGCACTGTTTCACTTTCCACTTTTGGAAAGCGTGGTTTGGTTGTTTGTTTTTGGTTTTTTGTTTTTTTTTTTCCTCCTTCACAACCCCTTCGCACCTGAAGGAGGCTCAGTTTGGGAGAAAAGCAGTGGATGAATATATAGGTCAGCTGAATATATAGGTCCCAGAGATGGGACCGAGGTGGTAAAACTACAAACAAGTCTCTTTCGCATCACGGCAAGACAGATAGGTAGGCGGCGGGTGGGTGCCTGCATGGGTGGATGAGCGAAACCCAAGGCGCAAAAGTTAATTTAAAATAGGATGTCACACATAAATCTTTGAAGAAACAGCAGTACAAAGTGTCTCCTGCACCGGCGGGCCCCAGCAGCGGCTGGGGGCAGGCAGGGGCAGGCACAGCCCTGCGGGCAGAGCCGCGCACTTTCCGCTTTTGCTTTCGCACTGCAGCGCCAGTCAGTGGGGGGCCCCCAACGCGCCTCCTGCGCGGGGGCTGCCTCCGCGGGGCGGGGCGGGCAGAGGGGCCGCGGGATGCTCACCGTCCTCATTGCCCCCCACCCCCGTGGGCCGACTTTTCTCCTCCTAGTTTAAGACGCAACTTTAAGAGGGACTCAGAGCGGTGTTTCCGCGGGCGGACGGGGCCGAAGAGCCCGGTCTGCTGTACCCGTGCGGGTTTATTTACAGCCATGTCACCAGCCAAACCCTGCCCGGGAGCGATGGCTGATCGTCCAGGGGCAGCTGCGCGTGCAAAATCTGCTTCCCAAATTGGTCTCTGGACTTAGGCGGAGTCACAGCCCCTCTGGGAAAGCAGGAGTCCTCCTTTGAACTGCGTTTTAACTCGTTCAGCCTGCTCACCTAAGTGTGCCAAAGCATCTCTAGTTCTGGGAGGGGAAGTTTTTAAGCACCTCTTTAAAAAACAAGTAAACACCCCCCCCCAAACATATCGGAAAGCAAGGGGGTGAATTACTTTAAAAAATCTGATGTCATGAGACGTTAATCACTCTAAGGACTGAAGTATTTGAAAGGTTTTGTATCAAAATCAAATACCAGAAAAAGACACGCTGCTGTGTTGAAGATAAATTGTAACTTCGCATCGATTTTCACAGGCGGGTGATAAAAGTCTCGACATAGTCTCCTTCGAAGAGAACGCCGAGCGACCCTCCGGCTCGCCCAGGGTGCAGCACGGAGCGGTTCCCGGTGCGGGGACAAACCGCCCCCAGCCCGGGTCCAGCAGCGTGAGCCTGGACAGACGCCGCGCCACAGACACACGGCTCATGCTGCGACCGCCGAGGTGCGGGGGCGGATAAAGGCATATGCGCATCCCTCGCTCGGGTAAAAGGAAGCAAGTTAAAAGTATAAGCCCAAGCTAAAGCACGTAAAAGCTGTGGGTTTGGGGGGTTTTTTATTTATTTATTTTTGATAAATATTTTCCTTGACAAGAGGATAGCGTGTCAAGATGAATACATCTTTTTTACAGACTGCGCGGAAAGAAGACAAGGCGCCGATATACGTAGCTTAGTCCTTGATTATGGTCATTATGTAAACCCAATTACTGACAAAAGTTTGTTTGGTAACTAATTATAGATCACTAAATCTCTGCCTCTCTTCACTTCAGCATAATGTATACAAACTTTTGTACACGCGGATCAGAATAAAACAAAGTGTTGACAGCATCCAGCAGTGGAAATTCACTTACACAAGACTTTTTTTTCACTGAAGTGTTGACAATAAACATTTAATGAAGGCAGAGACTTGGATGTCTCCAGACAGTGTCAGAATACTTTAAACAGACCATTAGCATGGCTTCTTCTACTTCAAACAGAGCACACTATACCATAACATTATAAAAATACAAAGTATGAAACAAATAATCTGTTTATACAGATATTTTAAGCTGTTTTCACCAGCTCTGACATCCCCTGTATTTAGTAACAGAAACTTACTCATTTCAGATTACTCGCGCCTAAAAAATGTTAAATACAGTTAATGCAATATTAATCGCCCTTTGGTGATATAAAATGCAATATTTTCAGGCAGCTATCGAGCTTTTCTAGAGGAAGAGCTGATGAAAACAGTCACAGCTGAATAGTGGAGAGAAAAAAGCTCTGTATTTATTGCTTTTGTTTGGCTTTTGGCTACAGAGACAGGAACATTCTAATGGGGTAAGGACATTTATTTTATCTGCAATCTATTGCTGCTAGAGCAGGAGTGGCAGATGGGGTTTGGTGTTATATTCACAGAGTAATTTAGAGCAAATCCTAATAACTAATAATGATTTATGTTAATTTCAATCACTTATGTGACTTTATTAAAGCACTGCTGTAAGCGGACTAGAACGCGGGGGTGAGGTGGGGGGGTGCGAGAGGAGAGACCGGAGAGAGGCAAGCTGTGTCTGTCTGAAACCGAACCGCATGCTTGGGAGGTTGCTGTGGTCGGCTCCAGCGAAATTCCTGACCTGAGGACCAGCTACCGCGCACGGCTCGCTTTGGAAATCCTGTATCGCCGGCGCTAATCTCTTAAAAGAAAAGCCCCGTGTAGAAACCCTGTCCACCTACGAGAGGCAAACAAAAATAGAGAAAGAGCGAGAGAGAGCGTTCGAGAGAGACTCGTGTTATGCAAAATGTATTGATTGTGTGCGAGGAATCTGCGATGCTGATGTGTTGGGCTCCCGAAAGAGCAGTAGGAGGCTACTGGCAGAATAACTAGAAAGACCCCAAATGTACAGTATGCGAAACTTTTATTCTGGGCTGCTTCAGCGTAGTGGAGGTCTACAGTTCTCTACTCAAATTGAATCTGCTTTAGTCCTCACCGCAAATCTCTAGGATTCTTTTCCCCATAGGATTTTGCATTCTTATTAGGGAAAATTAAAAAAAAACAAACCACAAAAAAAAAACAAACAAAAAAACCCCATACCAAACCACAGCAATTGCCATGAGCCTTTCGCATTCCCCCCTATAATCTTCAGTTTCATTAACAACTGGTAATTCTTGAGCGCACACATGTAAACACAGGCGCACACGTCGTCGTGTGTGCGTTGAAATGAGAGATGTTTGCAAAAGCCAGGAAATCTCATACCAACCAGTGCTGCTCTGCATAGGATCGGCTTGATGTAGGAGAGAGGAGTACTTACAGGATTTTGAAAGGGAGGGTGCTCTTCGCTTCTGGCAATTTACTTTCCCAGCTACCTTTATGCGTTTTTCTGCCTTAAGGCATACAGTCTGAAAATAAAACAACATCAAAGCTCCTTATTAACACTATTTTCCTGAAATCAGAAAGTGAAGCTATCTGAAACGTTTAATCTAATGTTACCATTTATTTCCTAACAAAACAGCCAGAACAAAGTTCAAAAGAGCTAGGGCAGTTACCTACAGGAGACTAAAAGGTAAAGTGCAGAGAGTCATTTATGTTTCTGTCAGAATCCTTCAAATTGATTAAATAAACCTTAGGTTTTGATGCATTCTCTGCCACTGTATTGTGTGCTATAATTCCAGTTTCCAAACAACAGGGCTGAGACTAACCCCTCTCCCCCACTGCCAGGTGTTATAGATGCGTGTTTCCTAACTTCTGGCTGATTTGCAGAAAGCTACCATTTCTGCAAGCTGGCACTGCATTTTAAACGCAACCGGTTTCCACACAAGTCAATTTTTGTGTTCTCTGTAGTAAAGGTTTTATACATAGCGACACCTTTTTTCCTTAGATGAAAAAAAAAAAAAAAGAGCGAGCGAAATCCCTATTTTAGGGACTAGGAGTGGTGTTGCTGTCGCTTGAAAGCAGCTCAGGACTTTTTCAGATCACTGTGTGTATGTGTGTGTGCGCCCGCCTGCTTTTTGAACTCTTCTATTTATCGCGGCGGGCTTGCGCGCAGGCGGAGCGGCGGGCGTGTGCGGCGCCGCTTCAGCACCACGGAGAGCTCCGGCGGGGCCGGGGTGGGCGATGCAGGGCGCGGTGCGGGGTGCGGAGCGCGGTGCGGGATGCGGAGCGCGGTGCGGAGCGCGGTGCAGAGCGCGGTGCGGGGCGGGAGGCGGCCGGCGCGGGTGAGGGCTGGCTGTCTGGCTGCACAGAAGCCTGTAATATGTTAATGGCCGTAGGGGATGCCTGAGGTACCATCTCAAGCTGCTTCGCACACCATATGTCAGGCCGTTAGCCACATGGATCTATTAATCAAAGGGGGAGCTAGGGAAGAGAAGAGAGGCGGAGGAGGGGGGAGAGGGGGGGAAAGAGGGCTTTTAATACCCCACCCTGTTTTGCTGTGTACTTTCTACTTTAATTTCTCTCAGATATAAAAACCCGGAGTACCTCGAACACACAGCTGTAATCCTTTTTTGATCCGCTCTTTTATACCCTCGTGTAACCAGCTCAGGTCAGGCGATAGCGAGATTTGAGGGAGGAGAGTGGGAAATGTGTCACTTTTCCCCCGGCAAAGGGTTTGGTTTTAAAGTGCTGCTCAACTTCTGTGACCAAGGGGATCTCTGCCCGCCCCCTCAGCTTTCTTGAGAACGGTGTCTCTGAGGGCAAGGTTTTTTCTAGCGACCCAGGGACCACCTTCCCTAATTGCAGCCAGACCTCTGACCGTCCATACCGCTTTTACATGTGCCCTGCTACCTATTGCAGCAACTCATTTGCTGCTGGAGATTTGTCTCACAGTGACCAGATCCATGGGATCCACAAAATTAGCGGTAACAGAGGAGGGAGTCTTTGTAGGAGAGTGGTTTAAAAGCCCTTGTGTACGTGAATTCTTCATGCAGCCCTCAAAACGGGACGGGCGGGCCCTCCCGAACTTCTGCTGTTCAGACAAATAAACATGTCCTGATGTACTTAACACCAAGGCTTACCGCTCGAGAAGAATCACAGGCTTTCGGGTCTGTTTTCTGCTTTTGCTTGTAATGTGGGGTATTTTTTGGGACTTTTTTTTCAGGGTTAGAATGAACATGCTCACACGGGTTCCTCTTGGACCCTGTTTGCCAGTCGGCAGGTGACACGTCAGGGCACAGCCCGGGCAATCAACAGTCCTCTCCTAATTCTGAGACTGCTAGATTTTTTTTTTGCTTTCATTTCTTTAATGATGAATGAGGGGGAACGTTAAAGAAACTGACCTTTCGCTCAGACACGTGCCGCATAAAGTTTTGAAATTCTAGATTATTATAAAGTGTTACAGCGGCTCAGAAAAGTTTTTGAGTGGTGAAGAAGGGGGAAGAGAGGAGCACTTCGGTGTGCCAGGACCCTCCAGCAGGGTCCCCTCGTGGGAAGCGTGATAGTGGATCGGACAAATCCTCTACCCCTGACCTCCAGGCCAAGCGGCACCCACGTGTGTGCTGCAAATAGCTGAAAAACACCCGGAGAAAGAGAAAGGACATGTGCTAGACTAGGGACACGGAAAAGACAAACTCTGATTTTCAGAGGTTTAAATAAAAAGCACAAGATTCTCTAGCCGGATGAAATTCCTTCTGTTGGTACAGAGCATCACAGAGAGGCAAGTTAGAGGGAAGAAGCACTTGAAACAATTTCTACAATTTCAAACACGGAATAGTAACCGTATTTATTGTGTTGTATGATACATCGCATAGGTTATGTAGAAGTCAGTTTTTAAGACAGACCTATTTTCTGACCTTTTTTTCCTCTTTCGGTGGCTGGAAAAATAATGAGTGCGTTTGTACTTAGACCTAGAGCTGGCACCCATCTTCCGGAACCTTTGCCCTAATACAGATTACATTTAACCTGCAAAAAAGTATGAAAGCCTTTCTAAGCAATACTTTACATCTAGATAGAAGTAAATGCACGGGCTGAGTGTCAGTTGATTCTGCATTTCCACCTAGATAGGGAAAGGCTCTTATTACCTTTAAATTTTGGTGCACGCGCCACCCATCATTTTCTTCCTCTATTTAAAAGGTAACCCATATATCTGTCGGTTTAGGTTTCCAAAGACTCGTAACTTAATTCCTTCAGGCTATTCATCAGCACAGTAATTAAACTAGCAAATGGATGTAAATAAAGTGAAATTGGTTTCATGACAGATGAGCCGAAGAGGCCTCTGACATGAAACAAGCCAGGACAATAATTATTTCTGCACCGGGCTATATGAGGAACTCCATCTGGATTTATTAGGTGCTGCAAGTTATTTGCTGGGAGCAGGCAAGACAGGAGGACTCACTTTAATTTGACAGGATTTTTTTTTTTCTTTTTGCATCCTAAGTAGGTTACAGAAATATAAATTTGGAATTAACTTTGCCAATACTCAGAGAAGCCTTTATCCAATGTAAAAACTAGGCAGCGAAAATAGGTAGTAGGAGAAAGGCTTATTAAACAATTCATTCACAAATGCTAAGTAGGAGAAAATCTATGTTAAAATCCTGCTCTCGAGATATCCCCTATTAAAAAATAATCTAGATCACCCTGGCAGCCAGTGTATGCTTTTCTTTTCTACAAATATGCATGCGATACAGTGGAGGCAATAGGAAGAAGGCAAATTTGGAGAGCTTGGGAATTCTGAAGAGCTTATCTCAAAAAAAAAAAAAAAAAAAAAANNNATATATATATATATATATATATAGTCTCAGCTAAACGGTGTCTAGTAAGGTCCCCCCGCTCCCTCTTCTCTGTCAGGGAAAAGTTTATACCTGCGGAGAAGAGGGGAACAGAGAAAGGGGCTGCGAAAGGGAGCGTATGGATTCCGCAAGGCTCAACTGTAATTGGAGCCATCAGGTCCAGCTTGGAGGGGAAGTAATATACAGAATAAATAAAAAAAGGGCTCTCACAGCAGGTGCAGATTAGTCCCTTTTCCCCTGAAAAGATTAGAAACTGAGTGCTTTATGCTTAAACGTACTCTCAATTATTTAAGCGCCCCTTCGTGATTAGCAAGTAAAAGTAACGCTCCAAAGCGCTGGAGAGATGAAGCAAGAATAACATCGCTTTCCCACAGCTCACGTCGGCTTTGCAGTACATGCCCAGCTCCCTGCCGGCCAACACCGCTCAGACCGGGGAGCGCTCTCGGATACATACACCTGTGGGGTAGGGAGAGGGGGAAAGGAGAGAGGGAGGGGAGAACGAGGGAGGGGGCAGGTTCAGCGCTAAAAAATTCCGCTGTCGAGTCTGCGCAGGCTGCAGCCCGAACTTGTTTCACAGGGAACTGAGATCCGTGGACGGATTTGTCCCAGGAATGCTGGACCCTCAACATATATTCCACTGGGAGGGGGCGGCGGCGAATCTCACATCAAAATCTCAAAAAAACCCCCAAAACAAAAAAACCCACCCAAACTAACCAAACAAAAAAAAAAAGCCCAAACAACCCCCAAACCACTCTCTTTGAACGGGCTGGAAATGAGCCGAGAACGCCTGTTTGCATACGGTAGCCTGATCAGGGTTCATATCTTTCCGCAATCAAATCAGGGGCATTTTGCACCCTTACTCACGGAAGGAGCTGTAATATCTGCAAAGCTAGGGAGAGAACCTAAATGCACTGAAATCCCCTTATGTCTGAAGCTTTGCCTTTTAACACATACCAGACTAATTATTTAAAAGTTCTTGTAGAATTAGAAGACATAGCCCAGTCCTTTAATTAGAATACACCGTGAATAGGGATAGCATATGGAGGGGAATGTCAAGAAGAGGGTGCCAGGGGCAGATCCTAGGAAATCTGTATTCATTTCTGCCTCCTATTTGTTCAGTAATCTCTACCATCATAACTAAATCTTGGAGCACTGATGTAGTTCGAGTTGTTGTTGACTCAACGTCAAAATTCAATCACTAGGGGTTTTGCATCAGCCGGACTACTTATTTGTCTAATAAATCCGTCATTTTGTAAGAAAAATATTTGAGCAGCCGTACTTGACCTCTTGGTATCCACAAGCCACATTTATTTCTACCAGTTTACAAATGCAAAATGGAGATGATCATCTTAATGCCTCGAGGTACTGTGTTGATTTCTGATTGGATTTTAGATGGAAATGTCTATTTTAAATACCCCGTGATTAAATTGTACATATAATAGAATTCATGCCTCTCAAATCAAATCCTGATTTGCAAAACACAATTTTATTTTAAAAGAAATATTATTTAAGCATAAATTGTTTTCTTAAATGATTTGTTAACCCCAGGCTGTAAGATTTTATTATTGCCAAGCATCTTCCTCACTGGAAAACTTATTTTGACCCTGGACCATGCATTTCTGATTGAAAGGCGTCAGACAAGGGTGGAATGGATGTACACCCGTTTGAGAGCGGGGTCTAGTCCGTGACTAGAGCTGGGGGAATTACTGATTTTGTTTTTATGCATAATTCTTTCGAAAAGCGGAGGGGGGGGGGCGGAAAGGGGGAGGACGCTGCACAGGTTTTGTTGGAGTGGGGTGAAATAACTTTCCCGAGAGCTTTTTGGTTGGGGTGGTGGTGGTGGATGGAGCGGAGGATGGGACGCAGGATGGGACGCAACAAGGTCACTGTCAGGAGAGGAGAGATCTGGGAGCCTTCGGGCGGGCAAGAGGCCGACTTCTGCCACCAACACAAACCCCAGGGAGCCCAGGCCGGGGTCCCCGCACCCTGTGCCCGGTCGGGCCCCCCGCACCCCCGCCGAGCAGCGCGGGGTCCCGCCGGCCCCGGCCCTGCCTGGGGAAGACATATCGTCCTGGGGCCCTGAGTGGCGGCCACCCTGGGGAGCGGGGAGCTCCGGCCCTGAACTACTTCTTTTTTGGACTTATTTCCTTCAGTAAATACCCCCCCACTCCCCACTTTTGTTTTGACTCCCATGCCTTGAGTCTTTCCCTCGGGCGGCTGCCGAGGTCTTTCTGTCTCCATGGAAATATAAAGGGCCGCTGTCAGCCCGGGCAGCGGTCATTATTCCCCCATTAAAGTCAGCGATCGATCCGTTCCCCCAGCACCCACTCTCGTCGGAACCACGAAAGGCCACGTCTGCCGAGCCGGAGCCCGCCGGCTCCGGGGGTTCTTTTCAGGCAGCGTCCCCTTGGCAGCCCATCCCCTGTGAACTCCTTAATGAAGTGCCCAACGCAAGGAAGGGGGAAAAAAGTGAAATATTTCAGCATATTGAAAATATTAATTTTGGCTTGTAGGAATTAATGTAATGGGCTATAGTTATTAACAACTTATAAAGGCTTAAATCAATATAAATTAATTTAATTATGATTTCTAATTGCATTATGCATGATCAATTTGAAACACTACATTAAAGATAATTAGAGCAGAGTCCTAGTCACTAATCACTTCCCTAACAGCTTAATGAAAAGGAATGTCATGTATTACCTATGGGGTGGATCCATGAAATAATATAAATGCTTATTTTCCAGTAGAAAATAATTGTACCTTTTAATAGATGTTTTAATTACTTTATTGTAACACAAAATGGATTTGGACGTTTTACACGGCCCTGAATTTTACTGGTGTTGATTGAAGTGCTGATGTATTATAAGTCCATGTATTGATGACCCAAAGGAAGACTAACTTTTATGTGAAAGTATCATGCTGTCCTTAGAAGCTAGTGCCAAGAGGTCACAGTAGATGGAGGTCCTAGCTTAGCATAATGGGTTTAACATTTCCATGACATCATCAGGGAAACTGAAAAGGAGTCTAAGGATAATCAGAGTGGTCATTCAGAAGCAGAGTAAATATTTTATGAGGATATATAGAAGACAGGAAAGAAGGTGGTCAGAAAGGTGAATCTCTACTTCTTCATGCTCTGTGAAGAAGGTTTTTCACTTGGTACCAATTTTGATTGAAAACTTGTGTATAGTTAATGCAAAAAAAGGCAGAGCATGACCCTTGGAGGCGTGAATCCCAATTTGTTTCTAGCAGCGGTCTAAATATATTTGTATTCATTGCTGCCCTTACTGGTTACAGCTTATTTCTCTTTTACTTTGCATCCTTACTCTTTTACTTTACATCCTTACTTGATTCTTGATTTGCTCTGCACATTGCCGCTTACTCAGGGATCTGTTCCTACTTTAAAAACAAAAGTTCATTTACTGTTAAAATGAAAAGAAACCAGCATAATTGAAGCCTTACAAATGGATGGTGTGAGACAGATTAATCGAAAATGCTTTCCTTGTTATTATTTCTATATCTTTGCCTAATAACTGAAGCAGTACTTGCAGCATGCATCTTGGTTAGACTCATTAGATAATTCACAGTTTTCGGAGAAGTAGTGTGTACTTAGGGAAACTGAGATTTGAGGAGAACAGTAAAGAACATTAGCACATAATACCCACATTCATCACAGCAAGACCTGTTTGAAGAATTTTCTTTCTATTAAGGCCCAGTTGAGACCAAAAAGCTTTGGGACTCCTGAGGATAACACTATCTGAATAAAAGGTAGGAGTGAAAGTTAGAGCCTAAATGTCACCCAAGGAGTAAGCCCTGTAAGTTTAAGTAGTTAGAAACATACTGATTTTAGTACTGAACTATGAGAGTAGATAAGTCTGTGGATGGAATGATTCCAGGGATACACAGCTGTTCTATTTTAAAAGACTCCTGTTTAAAAGTGAACAGTAGAATAGCTATTTTTTCTCCTCATGTCCTGCAGAGGGAAGGTAGAAGCAGAAATAAGCTTACTTTGCGTAACAATTTCTAAGTATTCCAGTGAAGTGGGACAAATTGCAGGATGAGCCTGGTCATTCCCTCTGTTGTTCACAGTTTTAAATGACACGGCCTCATACTGCCAAGATCCCATGATAAGATTTCAAAGCAATCCATGGAAAGGTTTTAAAATGTGCAGATACTCCAACCTTGAACTTAAGAAAAATCTTAAGAAAAATCATCCACAGAAGCCCTCAGTTTCTGCAAGGAAAGTTCTGATATATTGGAATACCAATAAGTATATTTGGAGTTTAACACCTTGAACTAAGGATAGGATATCAACATGGCTTAAAATATCCAGGTGACAAATGCCTTATAAATATCTGTGAAGACAAACTCTTGCAGGTCCTGTGTCACTTCAGCTAAGGTAGCTATTCTAGCTGCTGTGACTTTCCTGATATGTCAGTCCATTATTGCATCCTGACCTCTGCCCTAAAAGAAAGGATTTCCATGACTATTGTTCAGTCTCTTGTCAGGAGTAAGGATTCCTCCAGCATGACTTTTCTTTACCCAAAGAGCTCACAAGGAGAAAAATAGTCCACTGGATTTCATAGATTGGCTCAAGGACTGAAGCCTGTATGTAATCTCATCTTTTAAAATTTCTTAATTTTCTTTGCCATGAATAAATATTGCACCAGCCTACATGTTTCATCCTGTACCAGAGCTAGGGAAGTCTTATCTATAAAAAAGTGAAAGTGTGGTATTAGCTAATACAACTGCTTTTGAGAATACTTATTTTTTTTTTTTTTTTTTTTTTTTTTAAGTACAAGCACAAAGCAAATCCTTGGTTGTGCAGAGGATCCTTGGTTATAAAAGCCTCACCTATACTGTGTTTGAGTGGTTAGCTTAAGAACCACATGGAGTCTACGTTTTATGATGTTCTTTCATATAGCAATTGATCTAAGATAGCACTGCGAACCAAGGATGGAGCATGGGCATTGTTTATATACCAGGGAAAGGAATGAAAAGAGTAATGTGAGATACAGCGACAACAGAAGCCTATAGCTTTGTAGCTATTGAACTATCCTATGCTTGTCTCTCTAAACTAGATGAAGTAGTTAATAAAACCACCTTTGTGGTTCAAAACCATCTTTCCATCCTTTTGGGGAGCCTTCAAATGGTTGGGACATGTACAATCATGGCAATTCACCAGAGCCTTAGGATCCATTTTTGTAAATTTTTGCTCAAGTTTTTTTGTTGGATATAAGATTGTTTTTTCTCTTCAGCTAAAATTAAATTGAAAGAGTATGTTAAGTAATTTAAATATTTTATTTTTTTAAAAATTACATTTGCTGCCTGAGATGTCAAGATTCCCCTTTTTCTGATTGACTGATGTTTGCACAATCCACTGACAGCTTGCAGGCAAATATGTTAGCAGAGGCTTTAATAGAGACTTTTGTTTTTAAAGCTTCAAAACTAAACCTGGCAGCTTTCGTTTTCAGTAACAGAACCAAGCACATTTTGATTAGTGACTTTCAGTGCTATGCAGGTAGGATAATTGTGTCTGACCAGCTTGTCGTCGTGATCTTGATAGTTAGCTGCCGTTCTCATGTGAATATTTTGGGCTACAATGTTATATTTTTTTAAAATGTAAACTGTTCAAAACCTGTGCCACAATACCAGCTAATTGGACATTTGGTATCATGATTTTTTGAAAATGCACAGGGAGAAGTGCTAGAGAAGTTTTTAAGTAATATGAAGCAAGGGAAGGTCTTTTCAGCATCCATGGGAGACTGAACAGGATGATGCTCTTAGCATGTAATTAAATATTAATAATGGGGAGTTGGACTTATTTTTATTCTCTAGAACATTGTTAATAGGCCTCAGTCTGGCTTTGAAAACATTAGGCATATTGCTCTGTGTCTCACCTTTTTAACCCTGTTTGCATGTTTAAGTAAACACATCTTAAGGTCTTTTGTGCTCATGATTGGTGACAAAAACAATCTGTGTGTTAAATCAGTGCCAGGCTCAGGAGAGGAGCATATTTTCGTTCAAATTCACCCCATCACAAACTGAGTAAATCATGATAGCCACCAACTATTCTGTCTGTGTTTGAACTGCATACGGTTTGGTTGTCCAAAACAAAGGACAAGAATGTGGAGCTTATACTTATCCACAGAAAAATGTACAAACATTAAAAAAAAATGGATTAGAAAACAGATGAATATAATGACCTTCCTTACTCTCAATCAAATGCTGCCAGCTAAGTGTTTGAGTCTGAAAAATTGCACTAATGAAGCTATTTGAAGGCTTTTGTGGACAACTGCTTCCTCTTTGAAGATTAAATGAATGATGTTGATGTGATTAATCTTAGTACAGGGAGTGATGCAGCAGCCAGAAAATACCTTGGTGATTTTCATAATTAAACTGAATCAACATTTCAAAGAAATGCCAGTGTTATCACTTGTATATTAGAATTACATTCATTAGACAGAAGAAACAAATAATTTGAGCAAACAAGATTTTCCTTTTGGTGTACTGAGACTTCTGTCATGTCTCAGAGTATCTTACTATAAATCATCATTACTGTTTAATTTTATCCTTGCTTTTTTCAGTTACTTGTTTTCTATTTATTTTTTCTTAGCCATCCTAGTGATTCATGGTTACTTGCTTCCTAATTACTTATATTAGATAACCTCTCCCAGTTTTCCACTTAAAATTGCTTGCCCAGCATAGTATTTCAAGTTATTGTCACTGAAAAATCATGTGAATAGTTGCTGGTTTACATGGATAACACAGGCATTCCAACGATCTCTAGCTTTGCAAGGGCTCATCTATAAAGGACAAGACACAGAATGCATGAGAGATAGGAGTGACAACACCCTCTGCATAAGACTGAGAACACAGTAATTTACAGAAATCTGTGGAAATAAGAGTTTGGACCACATTCTGCATGTTTAACTCATTCCCTGAGAGTTACAGATTTCAGTAGAACTGCCCAAAATTGTAGTCCTTAGCAGCTGCTGAAGTGGCAGAATCTGGATTCACATAATTAGACAACCATAGGTGGTCTTTAATAGTGCATATTTAAAATATTTGAATAATATATGTCCATCATTTTGTAGCATGAGTAACTTGAAGTATTAAATATGTTTCCCAACACACATGCCTAAACACATAAATGGACACATGTATTTACATGTATACTCATAGTATACTTGCCAATCTGCCAAACAGTTTCAGTAGGGTAAAACCAATAAAAATCACAAAAATACAGTCGGCTGCTTCTTTAATGCAAATTAAAGTGAAGGTGTAGGGTTAATGATTGTTGCATCAATACTAATTCACTATGTTACTCTTTCTATCACCATTTCAGATTATTTGAAAGGTTTCTATGTGACTTTTGGTAACCCTGATATTTACAGTGTACTTCTAGTCATTGCTCAATCTTTCCTTTCACAGTTGCTCAATAGAAGAGAAAACAAAAATACTTGTTTAGCATAGTGGATTAAAAAAAATAGTTTTTCACCTTGAGGACCTCAATTTTAGTTCATTCTATAATCTGAAGTGAAATGAGCTTGATGGTCTCCACAATCTCTAATGGGCAATAATCAACATCACCAAGTTGAAGTTTTCCTCCTTATTCAGTTGAAAAGCAGCACATGGACTTGGAATTCCCACTGATCCCAAGGAAAAGGTTTCTGTGATGCCATCTAGATATGATATAAAGAAAACATCCCCCTCACCCTGTCTGACCTTCAGTTCCTTCAGCGAACTTTGTCTTTCTGTGTAGCTTACTCCATTTACTTCAGATCATCTTTCCTATCCCATCTCTTGCTGCTTTATTGAGGAAACATTGTATTTGCTGTCACCCCATATTCCTTTTGTCTTTATCTTCTACTGTTCTTCTTTATTTGATGTTGTGTCCCTTAGGTTGGGCACTGCTCTGCACTGTGCTTTGTAAATGACTCAGTGTTTCTTACTGCCAGAATAAATATGATTGCCACCACTACCAAGGCATCTGCAGGTGGGAGATCGCAAGGTACGTGTTGTAATTAATGGCCCAAATAGGAATCCAAAAGAATTTATATGTTGACTGATTTCATACACACATCTGTCACGCTGGGTGGCAGCTCTATATTTATCAGTGTGACCCTTGTGACCAGAGAAAATGGTCGATGAGATGTATGTTCATTGCACCTACCTTTAACTGTAAAAGAGACAAGTTGCCTGTTCTAAGCAAACAGTTAGACTGCTCCTGTTGTTCATTAATACAGGGGCAGGCATTTCTGAATGGAGATGTATTTAATCTGAAGGCAGCTGACTGTGATAGTCAAGCTGAATAGCTCTCTGGAGGTGCTGACACTTTCCACTGGCTTTAGCACAGACAGAAAGCCTCAGGTAGTTAACCAGCCTTGGACAGGTATATATCCTCACCTCATGCTTTGTGGTCCAGGCATACATGGCTTTCAAGTATATCTCAAAAGAACTTGGGAAGATAGTGAGTCTGTTCATTCAGCAATTTGTTTTGGTTGTGGACGTGTGAACATGGGAATTCATAAACGGCTTCATAACCATTAATGTGAAAGGAGCAACAGCATACTGCTGGACTGGGCTTGATATGTTAGAAGTTTTCATTGCCTTTTCAGAGATCCAGTCTGGTTTCTTTGCTTGAAGTGGGTGGAGAATAAGGAGGGGAGAGAGAGAAAAGGTGTATAAAAAGGTGAAGTGTCCTGTCCCTCCCTGCAGCCACCAGCGAAATGCATTTTGTAAGAGTATTTCCTTAACCACTTTTTAATTTTAGCTACCTACG
This sequence comes from Pampusana beccarii, assembly GCA_013399365.1. Lineage (NCBI taxonomy): Eukaryota > Metazoa > Chordata > Aves > Columbiformes > Columbidae > Pampusana > Pampusana beccarii. The sequence goes on along the minus strand of VWYH01008202.1, from coordinate 580,430 downwards.
TCTTCTCTTAAAAATTACTCCAATGGGCATTCCTCATGTTATTTCAAGTATTCTAAACACAGCCTGCCTTCCCTTCCTCTCTCCCTTCTCACTCCAGAACTTGACCGAAGGCTACATGAACCCTATAAAAAGGACTAGGTAAGATCCAGGACCAAGTGCTATGTAGTGCGTGCACTGCCGAAGTGAGAACACAGGTCCTGGTCAGGATGGTGCTGTGGCTTTGCGCCTGAGAGTTAGAGGTGATTTCCTGGCACAGATTGATTTAGGAAAATAAAACTAGCTCAGATAGATAGCCATGACAGGTTGCTCTCACAAAGAGGTAATGAAGAAACAACAACAAATGGTTTTAGGACAATATTACTCCCCAAAGTTAGACTACACTAGCTACAGGGATATTATACTTTTTTTTTTGTGTGGATAGTTATACCAATATTTTCCTTTGGGCCAGAACAATTCATTTGGGTGGGATTCCCTTCAGTTGCCTTTACATATTCAGAAAGTACATATTGAAACTGAGCTGGTTCTTAAGAGTCTGTTTGGAGTCAAGGTAAAGAGATAAAGATCTCATGGGAATCCAGTCCACCCCTGCACAAGCACCTCATGTAGGATGAGTAAGTCACTACTTGGAGGTGCCTATTTCTCTTCATTTTTAGAGGGTAGAGCCAGGAAGAACTAATCCCATCACTCTTGTAAAATATTTATGTGATTTCGATAGTCATCTGACCATTAAAAATACAGGCAGAAGTATATTTTACAACACGTTATACTCTATGCATACACAAATATACATACGGGTACATTTGTACGGGTCCAAGAGCCAGTAGCAGTAGAGGGGCTTCAATAGGTTTATTTGGGAGAGGAACAATATCAAAACAGCTTCAGTGGAGGAAATTTAAAGGCAAAATTTGTTTCCTCAGTTGGAAAATATTTCCAGTGCAGCAGTCCTGTTGGAAGTTGGGAAGCCTATGTTTTCAGGCTCTTGAGTGACAGACAGATTGGGGAGAGTGGAAGTTACAAGTGAGCATTTATTAACTTCCAACAAACTGCTGTTGTAAGCAAGAATTATAATGACTATTGGTTGAACTGTACTATTCCTAAAAAAATATTTGGTATGTATGGATAGAAAGGACATCGAGAGTTTTAACAACAAAGACAATGACAGTATCTTTAGAAACAAACACTTCAAAAAGGAGTTGAAGTTTCAAAACAAGAACCTGTTCCTACTCATCACAGTATTTATAAACACCAGGCTCTTAAAAACAAGGAAAGGAGTAAAAAGTGATATCTTTTATCTTACTTTGCCCGTATAGTGAACTAACGTTCATATTAAAGAAACATACAACATATAACCCTTTGAGCCATTAATTTGTAAAGTTCCTTTATATGTCACTTTTATGTATAACATACGTTTTTGCTTTTGCCTCTTTTGAAGATATGAGAAATATTATACCTAGAAGAGACACTATTTTATAACCAGTTTGCAGTAAAATATTTATAGTAGTTGTTTATCCATAATAATGTTGTATATTTAACACAAAAATGAAAAAAGTACAACATTGTTGGCTTAAGGTAAAACTATGTGTTTATGTGGTTTACATTTCAATATTAATACTTAATGAGTATACAGATGATTTTGTTTCCCTTTTAAAAGAGCTTTCTAGGATACTTACATTTCAAAATTACTAAAGAGCTATATTTTAAGTGCTTAGCTGTAAAATGGCTTGTGATGAAATACAGGTGGCTTTATTTTTTATAAGAAGGGTCCTTCATCAGTCACACGAGGTGGTACCTTCAAATGTCTTTCACAAGTGGTAATGTAGAAGTCTTGGACAGAATAGTGACAGGTGATTCCAAGTGCAATTGGAGAGGTGGTAGGGTAACCAAGATATCTATATTGTTTGTTGGGCTGGCAGATACAAAACAGGAACTACATCCCTGACTTCCTAAATTACAGATGAGGCTAGGCGTGATATCTTGTGGTATTTAGAATGGCACTAGACACTATATTTAGGAAAAGGAGTCCCTAGCTGACCTGCTTTAGGCATTGATTTTATGGAGACATGACTTGCACCCTTGAAGTTGCCTTTGTCAATGATAAATATAGAATGACTGGCATAGTCATGAACATTTAAGCTGTAGAACTAATGTTAGGTGAGCTGAATTTTACCTTTGAGACTCAAGTTCAAAACCTAATGCTCTAACCTTCTGCTCAGTTGCTAGTTCATCCTAGAAGGCTCACAGAATATTTAAGATCCTAACTTCTATTCGTCCTCTCGATTTCGTTGGGAAGCTGGGTAACTAAATTGGGATTTAGGATCATAAATTGATAGGTCTCCAGCTCCAAAATTAACAGTGTATTGATGCTGTGCTATCTAAACAAGGGGTTTACAGATGTCAAGTATGCTCATTAAAACACAGCTGGAGTTGATCCTTCTGTTTTCTCTAAGGAAGTTTCATCATTAGGATACTTATTCAACGTTTGGGTTTAGGACCTTCTGCAGTTTGAGATAACTTGAACCTCATCTGCTGCATCCCAAGGTATATCCTGTTCATTACGCTGTCAGGTCCGCAGAGATTAAATACCTTGTGTTCTTTCCCATTAGAGATGAACAACCGTGTACCGCTCATTAGTCGTTGGTCACTGGGAGTGCACAGAAATGCTAGCAAAGGTGAGTTGCTCTTTAGGAATTCTTCAGAGCCTGGTCTCTTATTTTGGTGTTGTTTAAGAATTTTACTTAAAAATTATTTAAAATAAAATAGACACCTCTTCTCCTAAAAATATTGGCCAATTCACTTTCTTAGTTTCCTTCCTTCCTTCCTTCCTTCCTTCCTTCCTTCCTTCCTTCCTTCCTTCCTTCCTTCCTTCCTCCCTCCCTCCCTTCCTCCCTTCTCTTTTCCTTCCTTCCTTCTCTTTTCCTTCCTTCCTTCCTTCCTTCCTTCCTTCCTTCCTTCCTTCCTTCCTTCCTTCCTTCCTTCCTTCCTTCCTTCCTTCCCTCCTTCCTTCCTTCCTTCCCTCCTTCCTTCCTTCCTTCCTTCCACCACGTTTCAGTCACAGTTCCTTAGGTCTGCCTTCCCTCTGGTCCCTCAAATCTTCTGTGGTGAGATGTTATTCCACTGCAACTGACTGCTTTAGTTGCCTATATAGGCAACTGGAATAAGCTCCTAATGTCAGGGCCTAAACTTCAGAGGGAGGCCGTGATACAGCTATATTCTGTGGCTAATGTTTTATAAAAGCTATCTTTAAGTGAGTCTGCTCCTAGCAGGTAAACTCTCTGGACTGCTCTTTAGCACCTAGCTCTCTCTCTACTAATCAATTAGGAAGCCTAAGCACCCAATTTAGGCAGTCTGTGACTGCCTAATTAATGTTCTTAATTTTCCTGACTCCTAAAAAGGAATTAGGAGATGATCTACTTCCTTGAATCTGTGCCCAAGCAGGCGGTGTTTCATTACTAAAATTATCCAAGAGTCTAAAATCTGCTTCTGGACAATCTGATAATTGTCTAAATCCTGATCTGCTAGATGTGCAGCACATGCCTATGCTTTTTTTTTTTTTTAATTTCAAGTTATTTTATCCAACACATTTCTTATATATACAGTATGAATGAATTGGCTTAACTCTTGATGTACCTTGCAGAGTTTTGTTGCCCTGTAGATGAATGGGGGATGCCAAGTCCTTCAGAGTTTGTTGTATAAAAGTAGAATAGAGCATACGCTTTAAGTTACATCTGAACTTGTTTTCATTTAAGGGAGCAAATTCTGATTCAATTAATTCTGCTTTGCTAGGGATTTGAAACTGCATCTCTCACCAAAATGTTCTAAGCATCAGGCTAGTAGATTTTCTGGGGTTGGCTGCTCACAGCCTCTCCTCGCAAGATGTGGTGTTCCACTTCACAGAGAGTGATTAAATATTCATTAAGCTAGCGAAAGAACAAGCTTCTCAGAAGACAGAAAGAGTCTGGTACTTAAGGCAGTCACCTGGGAAAAAGGAAGATCTGGATTCCAGTCACTGCTGTAATGATTACTTAGTATTAAATACATACACTGGTTCACCAACTGGAACCCAGCTTCTTTCTTGTGGGGAGGGGTTTGACTATCAAGTACTTCTCACTTTCTGTCTCTTGCAGTGATTACTTAATTATCCAGGAAACCTCTGCCTAGGGAGAACAAGCACTCCTCTGGGAGGTGGGAGATTGTAGTTCCATGTGGCAAAGAAAACCAGATGTGCATTTCTCAGGCCCTTTATTATCCAAAAGCTAGAAAAGGAAACCCCTTTCATTAGAGAGTAAAATGTTGTAACTTAGGGCTCAAGAACCATGGATCCCAAGTGGAAGAAGGCAGTTCCTCTAATCCAAAAATAAGCTTCTGAGTAAGGAGAAGATTTAAGGCATGTGCTTAATCTCAACATTTCCTTGCTCAGCATGTCTTTGTGGATTCCACCTTCCCTGTACAATTTGTAAGGACACAGACATCTAACTCATGACTGCAGATTCTACTACAAAAGTAGACCTTCTGGATAGATGCTGTGACATTTAACTGAAGTCCCTTGCAAATCTGTCCTTTCAGGTAAAATTCTTAGAGACATTTTAAATTGCTTTGATAACTCCTCTTGAAGCCTGGGTAGATTTTACCATAGATTTAAGAAGGAGTAGAACTGTACCAGCAGAGATGTCTTTCATATCCCACTTTTCCCTTGTGGTTTCAAAATGAGATATATTAGTGTCTATATTCTGTTAAATAAATCTCTTCAAGATCCTTTGCATTCTTGATACAAAGCTGGTAGACTTTTTTTTTTTTTTTACCGTGTATGTTTGAAAGCTGAAAAATACAAAATGAGGTACATTGATGCAAATAATTTGAAATTCTGGTATGCCTTGTGGAGATATGTGGCTCTGATTTAGTGGCAGGTGACCTAGGGAGTTTCAGGGTTTTGTTGTGTGGGGTGAATCTGATCATACGCATTAAGTCTATGAATTTACTGACTCAGGACCTGAATTACCCATATCTGCTCAAGAAAAGACCTGTTGGACGTTCAAAACCTCTGGCATTAGGCAGTGAAAGAAAAGCAAAATGAATGTTGACATGCTTATAGAACACATTGAAAAATAATTTAAAAAGAGCAATTGGACAAATATTTTCAATGTTGCAATATGAACAAGAAGTAATTTTTTACCTGGAAAGACGAATAACTGCTTTTTCTTGTCTCAGAAAGAAGCTGGAAGAAGTGGTTCAGGAAAAAGAAGGGACTAGATTTATTTTTGCATCAAGATAAAAGTAGAGGTGACATACCCCCTTACTAATTTTTTGTAATTTCTCCTTTCTTTCTCTCTCTTTTCTTCCTACTATTACTCCTTCACTGTTTCTTTTTCTCTTTTATTACTTTCCTTTCTCCCTTCTTCTCTCTTTCCTTCTTTCCTTTACTCTTTTCTCTGTATCTAACCACAGCCATTCTAGACTCACTCGCACAAAATCATCGTCAAAATCATGCTTAAATGAGCGATTTGGCTGCAAACTCACAGCTACTTCTTCTGTCCCAATAGTACAAAATATTTATCCAGAAAGCCATGATAGGAAAGCTAGGATTCTCTGTCTCTGAAAGCAGTCTTTGAACTTTTCAGCCAGAGGAAGTTTTCTGTTGGCTATCACTTATGAAAAATGTGCCGGCTTTGTTCATTTTTGTTCTTATTCACTAAAGTTCAACAACCTAAAATAAATATCTAGGCCTTGATCCTTGAATCTACTGAAAGCACAAAGGAGAAAGAGAGGGAACTAGAAAGGAAAACTATCATGCTACAGTGAGATAGTGTGTGCTCTTCTAGGCTGAAAAAGAGCAAGATTAAGGATGAGATATGGTTTGGATGGGGCAAGAGATACAGAAATTCTCCCTAAAGCCTCTGTACTCCGCTGCTGCTAATGGCCTTTTTAGCTTCAACATGCCAGCAGCTTTCTGCACTACCTGCTTTTCTGAAAAATAGAAGTATAGAAGACATTTTAAATAATTCCAAATTTAGCCATGTTAAGAAAAGAAAGAAGAAGTGAAGAAATGAGAAACCAGCAAGCAAGCTGGGTTCTTGGCGTGGGTCAGAAGCGCTGAAGCAGACAGCTCACTGAGGGGGGCAGCTGGCACGTTTTTGGCTGGTGTTCCACTCTTGCCCTGACATCTGAGATTCATGTTCCAATTAACCCCTAAACTGGGAAGTACTCAGGGTTGCTGCTAGGTCACATTTTAATTAGAATTCAAAAGATTCTTGGAACACATGGGGAAGCTCATAAAAGAATTTTACTCGTCACTATTTTACTATTGGCCTCGTTCCTCTTTCCTCCATAAACCTTCTTTCTCCAATTGAGCAATCAAAGACAGGTCTCCTGCCTGGTCCCCACCACACGACAGATTGCTGCTCTTTTTAAAGGAGTGACTCTAAAGTAATTTATGAATGCCAGACTGTTCCTGTATGTGTGCGGCCAAAGCAATAGTATGGAAGAAAAATCCATCAGGAGCTTTAAAACACCAGAGATACTGCTTCTTTTCCTACATTTCTGTTTCAATTTCTGGCAGTCAGCATATCTGAGATATTCTTTCCAGGTTTGAAAGGTGTGACACCAAATGAAGAGCCACTGATGGTCTGCAGTGTCACTAGGACAGGCAGTCAATACAGATATTTAAGTGTCAGCAAGCTGGGTAGGGTGTCCTGCTCTGGCATGGCGACTGGCCAAAGAAAGATAATTAGACCCTTATTTAGGGATTCATGAGAGACTGCATGATGATTTCTGTGACATCAATGGCAAACAGCAGGAAAGGGCAACAAGGGGAAAATATACATCTGAACTGCTTTGTCTCGAGTACTTATGTATCAGAACTTCAATTAGTGATGAAACTGGGTGTTTAGAGTTTTTATTGAAGAAGAACAGGTATTCCACAGCCCTCTCAGTCTGAGGGTATGAATTTATAGGTATGCATGTCTTAATTGTATTCTTCAGACCAGCTTCAGAAGGCAAGGTGTGAACATACACACTGAATATACACCTATGGAGTGGAGGATCTTCTTAGGGTGATACTTCAGGGCTAAGGTGCACCTAGATCCTGTCTGCTCCATCCCTGGTTGGGTGCTTTAAGACCACAATCTTTGTATAAACTGTTTAAATGCTTTAACCACTAGACTGGTGTTTAACAATTGGGGGTTATAGCAGTATCATAATCAGCAGAGTCCAAACGAATAAAGGACAGTCTGAACAGTTCTAGCAAATCAGGTTCTTCTGGGAACTTCTCTCTCTTATTAGCATTCTGAAGTGCTGATAGACACAATGCTGAATCATAAAAAGTTGTCCCAGTTAACAAAAAAAGAAAAAAAAAAAAAGAATGTGACTTAGTACACTTAGCAGCTATACCTTAAGAAAAATTGCTTTCTGAATCTTTCATTTCTGTGACTGACTGCCTGCAAACTGTTCAAAACTGTTGTAGTCAAGGGAGAAGCTGAGCATCATAAAGTACACTGGCATCAAAATATTACAGTGACACAAAGAGGAGGAGTGATTGCTAAATTACAGAAGAAACGGAGTTTCAGTAACAACCTCCATGGTCCTTAGCCCTGTAGCAAAAGGCAGCAGAAACCAGGATGTAGCAATTTGGAAGCAGCGAGCAAAAATTATAATAGGTCAATCAGAACACGGAGCTGAGATTGCAGGAGAGTTTTTGGTAGATGAAATATACATACTCAAGCTAGAATACAATCAGGATAATGCCGGAACATTTAAATATATTTATGTGCATATTCAATATATACAAGTTGCCTTTTTTACTATCTAAGTATGTTAACAACAACATAAAAATACACCATTTACAATTTGCTGTTAAATCTAAACCGTAGTAAGTGAAGTCCAACAACAGTCCATCTTGGGGACTTCATGGGATTTATTTTTCTTCAGGTGATTTGCTTAATAGCATTTTCAGGCATTAGTCACAATAGCTTAGTCAGAGCTCCTGATACTCCAGAGACACTCCTGAAAGACTGAAAAATTCCAGACAGGTTTTATGCCAAAAAACAAGTCTTATATAAGGGAGGAGGTATAGACAACTGTAGTTTGAAAGGGAATTTTTAATGAGTTTTCCAATACACAAAAGTTTTGACATGTTTCTGCCAGCCAGTCACTGCTTTAGATACATTTAAAGTCAGTAGTTTGGAGAAAAGAGGAACATTTTATAAAAAGCCATATCATCCCCATACCCTCCACCAACTCAGAAAATTTTCAGAATTCACCCTCCCAAGTGCTACTCAGAATTAATGAAAAATAGCAGTGAAATTAACAGTAAGTTACTTAATTTCTAAGATGTGAGAAGAATAATAACCTACACTAATGAAGCTCTTAGTTTTGAGAGTCAAACCCAAGTCCTGTAGTTCAACATCACTGAAAAAATGAAACTGTAAATGTTATAAAAGCAGTGATGCAGTAGAATTTGAGAAGTATTAGGTTGTGTACTGTCACAGAACTGTCTAGTCTGGCATAGTATCCTGTCTTTACAGAATCACAGAATGTTAGGGATTGGAAGGGACCTTGAAGGATCATCTAGTCCAATCACCCCTGCTGGATTCTATTTATAAGTGAGAGGAGGAAAAGCAAATTCAGGGTACAATAAAAAGAGGTATGGTTTCAATATACACTTGTTATTTATGTGCACACTTCTATGATTAGCTGCATTGACCATCTAAATACTGTAAAGAGAAATGGAACTAGAGGGAAAAATTAGGGGCTACTGTTGTTTTCCACAGTCTTAAGAAAATATAAACCTGCTGATGTGGATCTTCAGGACTTTTCTCTCTCTCTTCTTTTTCTTTTTCTTTTCCTCACACAAATGCATTTGCACTGAACTTCAAGATTCAGCTTATCTGTCTGCTGCTTTCTTTTGCAAGGATCCTCCAGAGCCCCTTCTCTGCTCCTCATTTGTTATCAACCACAACAGAAGCCACATGCAAGTTTAGCTCTATCACAGATTCTCCCAGTGTCAACAACAGCTTTCCTTAACTCATTACCACCATCTTCTTGGCACAGCTGGTACTGAGTCCGCATCCTCTGGGTTCAATGTCAGAGAGACTGTTGTCCTGACAACAGGAGAATCAGTGTGACATGTTTTAAGAAAGCGGTGTGTAAAGCTATGCTTTAATTGCAAGTTTCTGAGAAGAAGACACTGCCTTGCTTTCATTTCCTGTGATGGGTTTAAGCCTAAAAGAAAACACACCAGTTTATACCAAGATTGTAGATACATAATAGACAAAATATATTAATGTTGGGTTGTGTTGCGTCTAAGGCAGCTCATTCCCATTAAATTATTTTGGGAATGATGATGGCCGAGGGAAATGGAAACATGTCTTTAGTGAGTTAGGGTGGGCTTAGCATCACACGCTTCTATCAAAGCTAATTGCCTCGACTCCTTTTACAGGCAACAAACAATAACAAAAGTATGCTTCTGGGGAGTGGTTCTCCTCTTCTGAAAGTAGACGTCTGAATATGTCTGATGAATTGAGCTCTACAAATGTCTAGTGCTCTCCATCGCCTAAATATCTAGGCTACTAATCTGTATGTAAATGTGGGCATGTAAAACATCTCTGGCTGGACGAGGGGAATGTTGCCCATATTGGCTTCCTTCAGATACAGATTCAGGAAGGCATCTGTTCTAGAAAATCACTCAAATACACATCTTAAAGGTATATGAAGGCACTTCGGCGTTCTCATCAGTTGAACTTCCTTGTATAAACTTCACACACTCAGCTTTGTTAACCTTACACATCCATTGCCGAGATGTTCTGGAACAAATTAGTTTTTGAAGGAGATGGTTGGAGTGGTCCAAAATGAAGTAGGGGAGTGAGTTAGTCATTAAGTGGCATGGATGGTCAGATGCACCTTGTTTGACCCATCCTTCTGCTACAGTGATGCATGGTACATTAGCTATACAACACTACGTGACTTAGGTGTTCGCTTTGTGTGGACAAAAGAAAAGAGGAAACTATATGAAATTTTTAAAATTAACACAGTTGTATTTGAACAGTAAATAAATACTTTTGGAAGAAACATTTCTAGGAGAAACTTGTTTTTCTTATGGTCCTTTGAATTTTAATGCATTATTCTATGGGTATTTTGAGATTACTTTTAATTCAGTGCATGCTTTACTTATACTAGGCAATAGAAAATGAAGTTTTAAAGAAAATACTCAAATTAGAAAGAAAATGATCGCAACCAATTCTGTTTATTTCACGTGGTTTCACACATGTGAAAATACTGAAGTACTGATGTATCTCTCATTGCTCTATCCTCATGTCTCGGGAAATTGAGTTTATTTAAAGGGACCCATCTTTGCTTGCTCCTTGCATTGTCCTCCTGATTTTGTTTGTCACCTTCTTATTTTTTCCGTTCTCCTCTGACTAACTGGAAATTGATTTCTTTCTGAGTAGGATGGTTATTTCTGTGCTGTTTAGCTAAGTATTTCATTTGATCTTTGATTTTTGAAAAAAATTTTCCTTCTGTTGTTGGTTTGCCTTTACTGTGCTTTAATGATTCTTGGTAGGCTTCCTATGCATTGATTAATTCAAATAAATAAAATGACAGTATTTATGGTAAGAAGGAATTCACATACATATATTTCCTGTATATTAGTAATCTGACTCTTTTGTTCTCTTTCTCCCTTTAAATGCAATTACATCACAAAATTGATTTTACTACTTTTCAATGCAGAGCTATAGTGAAACTAAAAAAATCTACAATTAATGGGAATCCTAATGACTTCTTACAGGTGAGAAACAGCTTATTTTTTAACATTTGAAAACGAAAATTAATTTTTTTCAGACTGCAGCACAAATATTATGCATCACAAATGTCATAACTGTTCTTGTCACATGTAATCCAACGAAATAACGATTTGCGACAGTCTGCAAAAATGATCAAAACCATTATTTAGAGGGAAAGCTGAGAAAATATTTTCTCATTTCATTTGGGAGAAACTCTGTTTTGCTCCTCTGAGTATAAAATAGATATACGTAATAAAGAGCAGCAAGACACAATGTCTCATCAACTGAAGTGAAAAATCTCATTTATCTAATCACACACTTCTATTATATTTTAATTATACCAAAGTGCATCAGTTCATCTGATGTAAGACAAGGGAAGGGATATAAAAGTAGGTGATGAAAAAAGAAAAGTAATTCATTTAATTCCCTTGCCAGGCAAGGTTTCAAGATGCTGTCATGTCCTGTGAGAACGGCAAGACTGCAGAACCAGCTATAGGAGGGGTAGAAGTGGATATCTTTATCTCTGTGATGAGTTATCTCCCGAGGACACTACACAAGCTACTGCCTCACCCAGAATGCATTTTCTGGAAGACTGCGTGTTAGATCATAATCAAAACAAAGAGGCTTCTCAGATGGCTGATTAGTTGTTATCTTTGCAGACCCCTACATCAGGATACAATACTTCCTTTGCAGGTATTTACATCATTATTGGCAATTTAGAACAATTTGTGACTACTCAGGGACTTCTGTGTTGGGGCCTGCCAGCAGCTGTCCTCAGCCTTCCAAAATAAATAGCAATAGCTGTGACTGGGAGCAGTGCTCTCCTTTTCTGCTACCTTCCCTTAGGGTTCTCTGCTGTTAAATATCCAGGAGCACTTGGTAGTGTGGACTTGACCTGCCAAGATACCTTTTTTCCTTGAGTTAAAATTTTCTGCTTTAACATACAGTTTGTCAAATAACTGCATAAGTCAGAGTGGTGGAGAAAAGGTGTACAAAGAAGAGGGTAAGAAAATAGGAACAAATGTTCATGAGAAAATCACAGTTGACAAGTGTTCGGAATCAGACATCAGAAGTTCACAGGAAAAATACAACTTCATTCTTCAGTATTAAAAAAAGTCAATTAGTAGAACTCGTTGGGAAGTTTCCATTTCACAGTAATTTTTGCATTTCAGAATGCGCTTGTCTTTAAAATACGTGAAATGCCAAAAACTCAAATTATTTCCTGTCGTAGAAAACCTGAAATATTTTTTTGTTCAGTAACTTCAAATAATCCTATTACAAATAATTACTTTGATAAAGGCAAAATGTTTTATTTATAAAAAGCATAATATTATCATCTGAAATAGGTATAACAATATTCAAAACTCCACTATGGTTTTGATCTATTCAGAATCTTCTCGTGGGATCGCAAAATAAATTTTCTAATGAAGTAACTCAGAACAGTTCCCTTAAAAATGTTTAGATCATCTCTCAAATGACACAATATGTACAGCAATCGAACGAGGAAAGAGTGCTTCCTAGATACAATAGCATGCATCCACAGATTCAATTATGAATTGCATGTTTCAGATATCCCTCCATGGCAGTACTCACAATCCAGCAGAGCTAGCAATATAAATCACAGGGCATAATGTAACGGAAAGGCAACTTGATAGAAAAACATCCTGCAATTTTAGCAAACAGCATGTGCACAGCTTTGGTTTACGGCATGGAGGGTGTTCAGTAAGTGCTGATTAGCTTCTACACAAGCTGCAGAAGCCTACTGAGTTTGACATGACATTTCCCCATAACCACAAGTGCTGTTTCAGAGGACTTTGGTGACAGGCAATAGCCAACCTTAGCTCTCATAATACCATTTACCATTTTGCTAATGAGAACTTCTTACATTTGGCTTAAATTGGTGAATCTCTTTGGATGGTCCCTGTAGAAGGCAGTAGGAGGGTTCTCCCAAAGACCATTATCCCCAAACCAGGTAGATAGATGATGGCAAAGCAGTGGATGTGGTCTATCTTGATTTCAGTAAAGCATTTGACACAGTCTCCCACAGCATCCTCACAGCTAAACTGAGGAAGTGTGGACTGGATGATTGAGTAGTGAGATGGACTGTGAACTGGCTGAAGGAAAGAAGCCAGAGAGTCATGGTCAATGGGGCAGAGTCTAGCTGGAGGCCTGTGTCTAGTGGAGTCTCTCAAGGGTTGGTACTGTGACCAGTATTATTCAATATATTCATCGATGACTTGGATGAGGGAACAGTGTGCACTGTCAGCAAGTTTGCTGATGACACCAAGCTGGGAGGAGTGGCTGACACGCCAGAAGGCTGTGCTGCCATCCAGTGAGACCTGGACAGGCTGGAGAGCTGGGTGGGCAAAAAATTAATGAAATATAACAAGGACAAGTGTAGAGTCTTGCATCTGGGCAGGAACAACCCCAGGTTCCAGTATAAGTTGGGGAATGACCTGTTAGATAGCAGTGTAGGGGAAAGGGACCTGTGGGTCCTGGTGGACAGCAGGATGACCATGAGCCAGCACTGTGCCCTTGTGGCCAGGAAGGCCAATGGCATCCTGGGGTGTATTAGAAGGGGGGTGGTTAGTAGGTCAAGAGAGGTTCTCCTTCCCCTCTACTCTGCCCTGGTGAGACCGCATCTGGAATATTGTGTCCAGTTCTGGG
>VWYH01008202.1:494631-566901 GCA_013399365.1 Pampusana beccarii | reverse complement strand
ACAGGAGTTTCCACTTAAATATGAGAAGAAACTTCTTCACAGTGAGGGTGACAGAGCACTGGAACAGGCTGCCCAGGGAGGTTGTGGAGTCTCCTTCTCTGGAGACATTCAAAACCCGCCTGGACGCCTTCCTGTGTAACCTCATCTGGGTGTTCCTGCTCCGGCGGGGGGATTGGACTGGATGATCTTTTGAGGTCCCTTCCAATCCCTAATATTCTGCGATTCCGTGATCTGTTTGACAAATAATCTCTGCAGTTAACTTTTGCACATCTCACTTCTCTTTTCCTCCTAAAGTTTTTCTCAAATTCTCATGTTAGGTTAAATGTTGAATGTGCCAAGCACTCAGGAAAAAAACCCACTATTATAAGAAAAAGGGACAAGCTGTTAATCGAGTTTGACCATGAAAGACAGCAAAGGACCTGCATCTCCATACAGTTACTGGGATGAGGCTTTAGGGGATGCAGTGGTTGACTGCTGTTCTCATTGTGATATCCTCTACTGGCAGTCAATAAGAAAAAATGAAAGAATATTTTAACAAGTTTTAGCACAAATATTTTACTTTCCCAAAGGCCTTTCCCTCCCAGACTGAAATAGGAGGTGACAGTGAGTTTCCAGTTGAAACATTTGCATACAAGGTGATACAACTTCAGAAGAGAGAGAGGGCTCTTATGTCATGCTACCCAGCCATCACAGGATTGTGGTACCCTCCATGAAGTTGTCGATTCAAATTCCTTTAAGTAGAAGAGGGATGGAACCTCAGTCTTGGACGACATGGATAACCACTTTACCAAGAGTCACAATTACTCATTCTTCTGCCTGTATTGCATAGGGATGCTAAACTTTTAAATATGTTTTAGGCATGAAATGGATACTACTTAGCACTGGGGCACTTCTGGAATGGGAAGGAGAAAGAAGTTAGTGTTCCTGGGCAACCTTGAATACCAGCAAGTGGGATCATGGTAGGTGGAAAGGGCTTTCAGGATCAACTATATTTTAAACAGGGATTCTAAAGAAATAACTTTTGGATTTAAATGCATAAAATAGTATTTAGGCACTTAAGTTCATCTAAATCCCTTTGTGAGTCTTCCTTACTCCCTATACCATTCTTCCATGTTCTCAAGTGTCCTTTGTGACTAGATTTAAGCATTATTATTCTCTTTATAAATGAGATCACAGTATGCCTGCTTTTGAAGGAGGATCACAGTATGCCTGCTTTTCACCTGTCTTTTCTTCATAATGTGTGTACTGCTTGGTCACAGTTTAATTTTCTCAGTTTTGAAGCTGTGATATGGACAACAAATTGCAAGATCCTTTTCTGTGCCTGTGCTGCCCACCAAAGTCAGGCAGTCGTAAAGTCCTCTGCGCTGATTGTCAACACTTTCCAGTTTCACTCCTTTAACACTGAATCTGCCATGTTTTTCTGAATGAATAGATCACTGGAAAGAAAAAGGAATTAAAAAAAAAAAGGAAAAAGAAAAAGACTTGCAGACACTCACAGGTGTGCTCATCCTTTTTGAATGTTAGTGATAAAATTGGAAAATAAAGTTGTTCCTGCTGCAGACCCTGCTCGGAATGGTTGACAAGAGTTTGTGACCAGCCTCAGCCCTTTAGGTATTTAATAAAAGTAACTGAAAATGTTCATAGCCAGATTTGAGCAAAGCGAATCCTCAATGGGTACAATCAGAATTGTGTGTTTAATCTGAATATGCTTCAGGTCACTGCTCAGAGTTGTCCTTTAGAAGAATACTGCTTCCAGTCTCCTTTTCTAGTAGCTATAGAAAATTTTTCCAGTGCCTGGAAAGAAATGATGTCTTAGGCAGCTTCAAAGCAAACAACCTTTTCTATGTCAGCTGCTCTGCCTAACTCTACAATTTTTAATATGAATTTTGTTAATGATGCTTTGCCTGAAAAGATTATCTTGCCTCCCAAAAGCTTTCCAGTTCTATTTCATTTCATTTTTGTTTTCAAACCAGTCATTTGTAGAATGATTCGCATTTTGTAGGATCTGTCTTGACACCACTTTCTGATAGATTTTTCTTCAAACCTGAGAGTTCTTATGGAAATGACACTTGGCTTTATGCACTTTCCATTTCTTATCCCTGACAGTCTGTGCAACTCATATGAGGCGGAACATTCTCAATCTGTGGTGCCCAACTAAGATTATCATCTTTGTACAACTTGTTAATGTCAGTGGCATTTAGAAGTCTCTGCACTGAGCTATGAAATAATTCAGATGCAGAGAGAATTCCCAAAATAGGCATTTGAAAAGAGTGCCTGCAGACAAAAAGTGTTAAACATCCACTATCATGAACCTTCCCATTTAAGGGGATTTTGCCAAACCGAGCTGATGCTCCCAGAATAAGAGTAGGGGCACTGGCCAGATCTCTCGGGATGGCTGGGCTAGTTAGGATGACATAATACCTTCAGTGTGATGTTGGTTATCAGTTCCAGATGCTATATCCCTGACCACAGAAACCCAGTTTCACCCCTCCCTTCCCATACCCTTTAAAAAATGTATATTTATTATGTTGGTTCTTCAGCTTTCTACTTATTGCTCTGGAGATGATGTACTGCCACTTATTCTTTGGCCTTGTTCTATCCCACTGGTGCTCTAAAAGCTATCCATTTGTTGTAAAACAGGCTTTACTCTAAGAAAGAAGGCTGTGGCTTCATTACACTTTACCCCTTCTATGATACTCCAGCGGTGAAAAGGCAGAAGACATCCATAGGATATGGAATCTGCCCTTAGCAGTTTGCTCGAGAAAAGGCAACTTAGCTTCAAGTATTTTGTTTTTCATTACCTGTGTTTAATCATAATGGAGAATCTGCTTTTTTTAAATTCAGCTTTTTACCTTAAGCCTGAACTGTACAAAAAAGCACAATTTGCATTTGCCATGCACCAGATTTTGAAGAGGGTATAGCAATGTTTGAAGCTGGAGGGTGATAATTTTACTCCACAGCTACTTCAAACATGTAAGGGGAAAGGTATGTTAATGTGTGTACAAAATACCTTACAATTCTTTAGCTGTTTTTTTTGGTAAAATTTAAGATCTTATTTTATGTATTTTATCACCTAAAAATAGTGAGTGTATGTTAACTGTAGATGTTTCTCCACCCCAAAGGTATTTTAGAGTCTTTGTTGACCTGAATGCCTCCTCTGGTAGGCCTGTACTTTCAGGATTATACACAGCACTGTTCGTGCCCGTGAAATATAGACAATATGAAATAAGAGTGTGCTTGAAAAAATTGATTTTCTGTGCTTGCAACATACTCAGTTTGAATGTTAGGCACATTAAGAAGAATTTTATTTCATTAGAATACTGAGTGATATTTTTATTGAAACAATGTTATGCAAATAGTTCTTGATACTGTGTAATATCAGAAAGCTCCAAACAAACTTTGACATTTCTTGAGGCATACCTGCACTAGGCAATCGGATTTATCTGACTACCACTAATCGCAGCTGTTACTGCTGAGCGATGCAGTACTGTGCAGAACAAATACAAGCTTGGGTCTTGGAAACAATATACCCGTATTAGAGCACTATGGCACTTCAAACAAAAAGTATTCCTTCTCTGCAGGGCTGATTAGTTTCCTTCAGCATCATGTTCCTGTGATTAGTGTTTAATGTCATAGGACTATCAAGACTTTTCTTATGTATTGGTCTCTATAATGTAAACATAAGCAGTCAATAACTAGGCTATTACTTATTAACAAAGTACAGAGTACCAAATCCAAGGAGATCTCCTGTCAGGTTCAGCTCTCTTTTTGGGTTATCTGTTGTTGGAAGCATGTTTCACTTGAGTTTTTACTGCTTAGACTGTGTTTCAGTGGGGTGTTGGAGAATGTCATGGGCTAAGCTACCTGCAGCTTCTATTAGTAAGTCTTGTTCTTCTTTCTGCTCCTACTTGTGAAATACTGCTGCTCACCTTATGCCACTGACTAATCTCATTAACCCTCTGAAAACTATTCCATCGTAACACAGTAATGCCATAAACAAGTAGTTATCTTCTGCTAAGTCACCAAAATGTATCGGTCTGACAAGTTCCGGGTTTAGCGAAATGGAGAGAGAGGAGCATGTAGTTGTTATCAGGGGAGAAGAAAGGTAGGAACAGGAACAAGTGACTGGAAGCATCTCCCCCCTTTTTTGGGGGAAGCTGTTACATGAGACCGCTTGCTCGAGAAGCCATGACCTAAACAGGTATATTAAGTGAATCCCAGGCTAAAAACCTCTGTAATTGTGCAAAGTCTACATATGCAAAAAGCCATGGTTTCAAATTACTATTCTCTGTCCTTTGTGCTGGGCAGAGGCAAATTCATTTTAACAAGGTCCAGCTAACCCTCTTAGAAATTATAGCTCCTGAGTTATGAGTGCATTAAATCAGATCCTCAGATGACAATTTAAAAGGAGAGGTGCCTAAAACTCACTCCTGCCCCCCAGTATTTTTAAATAAATGGGCAAAATTTTCCATAACATATGAGCAACTGAAAAGTAGTAACTGTGAAGAAAATTCTCTCCACCATGGAGAGAAAATGAGAGAGATGAGACGGACTGAGCAGAAAGTCAGGAGGCCAGGTCTGGAGATGCAACTATGGATAATTTTTCTAATATAAGAAGAACCACAGGGGGGTATTTTTGTGATAAGAAGTGAAGATTTGGGGAATTTATGGAAGACTAAAACCCATACAGTAAGTGGTGGCCTTGTCTAAAAAGCAGTATTTTTATCCCTGACTGTGAATAACTGTAGTATTTAATGCACATAAATATTTGATGATTAACTTTGGTTAAGAGCTATGCTATCTCTGTTCATATCATAAATTCAAGCTCTGAAGCAATAGCTTGGACAAAACACTGAGGACTCAATTGTGCCTTGAAGGCATGGCGCCACGTTGGGGAGAATGCGGAGGAACATCACCCTGGCAGGAGCTCCAGGAGGGGTTGTGCCTCAGGCATGCACTCTGTCTCCTGGAGCTCCTGGGGAATGCAGATAATGTACTCCAGTTGCATGGGGTACAGCGTGTACTCAACTCCAAATGCAGGTGGCTCTCCTGGCCTCAGAAGACCCACCTGGAGCCTGACATCCTTCAGACTCATGACTCTGCCTCGCTTTATGTGAAACAACTGCACCAGCAAAGACCCTACCCCCATTTTTGAAGGACCCACCAGGAAGTCAAATGGTTGCCCCTCCTCTGTACTTGGCTTGCAAGAGTGCTCTTTGTGGCAACTGTTTAGCCATCCAGTTGGTAGATTGTAGTGGGGAACTTTGAGTTTACCCAGCCCTTTATGGCATCTCAAGAGCACATTTGTCTACTATTGAGATAGGTTCACCACTCTGCACCTCATGGGACAACTATCCTGCTTAGCAGAAGGACGGGAGTTCCTTTGTAGGCAGCCCAAAAGAGAAAGTTTTGATGGCATATCTTAAAATGGCTCTGGTCTGCACAGTGTCCCAGGACCTCAGCTCAAGTGCAGAATAGAGGCTGATGGAAGAGTACAAGAAGTACTTGTACACCCACCAAGAAGAGTACAAGGACTGTAATGACATCTGCTCCTCGGCAGGAAAGTGGTGAGCAGAAAAGTTTAATGCTCTTCTGTTCTTCAGGCCTGAACACAGTCTCACCATAACTCCCTGAAAGTAGCTTGTGATGCTTATATACTTAATGTTGTGCAGAGGTGACTTAGCATTTCTTTTTTGAAGGAAATAAATTTTAGTATGTGAGGGGGACTCTTATGCTTTGTGTAGTACAGTAAGGCACTGGCAAATGTAGGTATGCATACACTTGGATAAAATCGGAACTGATTATTTGCTGTTTAAAATGTGCCATGGGTGTCNTTTTTTTTTTTTTTTCTGTTCATAATGTGCTTGTTTTTAGCCCTTGTTCTGTGAGTTCTTCATATACACATGAGGTTTGATGTTGCTGCTATTTTGTGTGGCTGCAAAGGTGATCTAGCTGTCAGCAGGACACTTTGGTGGGTTACTGTAGTTATAGTACCCCACCAGGTAATTGCATAGGTCGTTCTTAAATCCATTTTACCCTAGGCTATCTATGCTGCTGTTTATTATTTTCATTGTTAGAAAGTGACTAATGATTAACTTGAAACTCATGGTAACAACCTAAACCCTTTCCTTTTTCCTTGTACCACTATGCACATGGAGAACAGATTATCTGTTCTCAGATAATTTTACTTTTTTTTATAATTTACAGAAAATGTCATCCAACCACCTCCCAGGACTCCTCTAGACTGAACAAAATGATTATGTCAACCTTTTATTGTAGTCCCCCTTTTTTTCCCACTCTGATAATCTTTGTGCTTTGAACTCCTTCCAGATGTTGTGCATTTTCACTGAAGTGCACTGACCACTGTAAAGCAGCTGAAGAGCTACCAGTGCTGGATAAAATTGATTAATTTGGAGTCTCCGTAGTCTATCATTACATTCCTCTTTGTTGTGCTCTTCATTACATCACCTTGTCGAGAATTTGGTGTTGTAGGTAAGGTGATAGAAAGGATGGCTCTTTTATATAGGAGCCTGATTAACAGGGGAAAGCTCATTGAAAATCTGATGGTGGAATACAACTTTGGGTGAAAGGGATCACAAATTCATCATACTGAGAACAGGGAGGAGTGAGAAAAGCAGAGCAGGCATAATGGACTTCAAAAAAGCACTCTTCAACAGCTGAGGGTACAGGCAAGTAAGGTCCCTTGGGAAGATAATATAAAGGATAAAGGAATTCAGGAGACCTGGCAGTTATTGAAAGAGACTGTATTAAAGGCACAAAGCAAAGTAGTCTGATGCAAAGGAGAGCTTGGAAGCATAGCAAGAGACAATGTGGCTGAATCAGGAACTCTTTAAGGACTAAAGAACGAGAAAAAAGGAGATATATGAAAAGTGGAAGCAAGGACAGCTGAATAAGGATATGTGTGGAGGATAATAGCACAGGCATGTAGGGATGAAGTCAGGAAAGCTAAAATGCAAAATGACTTACAACTAGCAAGGGACATGAAAAGCAACCAGACAAGGTTCTAGAAATACATTAGGGAGGAAATAGAGGAAAAGCAAGAAACAGTGTTGGTTCAGTACTGGAGAGGGAGGGAAAGTAAATAACAGAAGGCACAGAGAAAGTACATGATACATTTTTTTTTCCTGTTTCCAAATTAACAAGATGTAATTAAAAGGAGTTAGCACAACACGTCAGCAGAACCTGACAAAATACATCCTCAAATTCATAGGATGTTAGCTGAAGCAGCTGCTGAGCTATCACTTTTGGGAATTAATGGAAGCTAAGTGAGGTTGGAAGAAGGGCACATAGACTATGTCTCAATCAGCAAGTAGCACAGCACAGTAGGAGCGACTATGTAGAGGTAGAGTTGGTGTGAAAGACGCTAAGTCCACATGATACCTTTCTTCAAAGTGCCTTTTGTTTGGTCCTATGCAGCACACATGGTGGGCTTTTGATGGGTGTTTTCCATTTTAGTTTAACCCAGAAGGAACTCGGGAAGCTCTGGGATAACTAAAGCATGAGGACCTTCAGGAGATGTATTTCAGAAGCATACCGTTGATTTGAACCAAAATGGTAATGTGGGTGTACTCATTTAGAACTAAACTGGGGAAAAAAATGAGGGAAATACAGGTAAGTCTGCCTGTATTCAATAGCAAGCCATCCTAACTCCATTTCTGATTGAAAAAGAGAAAAAAAAATCTGTGTCTGATACAATAGTAAGTTATAAGTATGTGACATAATTTAACTTTGGATCAGTCTAAACACTCTCATGAGAAAATTGGCGCAATAGTTGAATGGAATCACTATTACACTTGTGTGTGAGAGGTGGAAAACTTTCTCGCTTAAGATAATTATGAACTGCATTGTGATGAGAACATTTCAAAATGGATCCTGCAGAAGTCTGTACTGAGCAGGGTTTAGATTAATGACATGGATGATGAAATTGAAACTACATTTGTACATTTTGTTCATGACACTAAACTTAGGACTTTTGTAAGTGAGAAGAGAGGCAGGATCTAATTGTATTAGATCAGAATTCAAAATGTTCTTGCTATATTAAAAATGTATTTGGCCCCAAATAAACATGATGGAATTGATTAAGGCTCTCCAACAGAAAAAGAACTTATGAGCACACAAAGAGTGTGGGAAATATCTAGCCAGGCAGCAGCACTGTAGAAATAGAGCAGGGGTGGTAATCAGCTCTGGTGAAAAAGCCACAAATGCCGTTCTCAAATGTGTTTACAGGAGTGTCATATATAAGATAGAGAGACAACTATTTTGCATTGCAGGTTAGGCCTCAGGGGAAGTCTGTGCTTAGTGTCAGGCTCAACTCTTAAAGTTGTTGACAAAATGCAGGAGTCCATCTGAGCAAAAGAATGATATGACATTTAAGAAATTTAAGATCTAAAGAAAGGCTGAATAAATCAATAATGTTTGGGTGAGAAAGAAAGAGAAGGCAAAGGAAGTACATGAAAACATGGATATTTCTGGAGTTTCAGTTGCCTGTTCACTGTGGTCTGACCAGAAAAAACACAGGACTGTGGGAGTAGATGGGAACGCCTTTCTTTTGTCAGATCCTTTGTGATATTGAATCAGCAACTGCAGCTTGAATCAAGCTAAAGGTTTTTTTCTAAGTATACTAAACATGAAAATGAGGTTTATTCTAGCAACACAAAAAGTTTCAAAAGTACGAAGTTAGAATTATTTACCAGCCCTACATGGATGTCTTGGAATACCCTTGGGAATCTCAGTTAGAACTAGCTAACATCTATGTTTGGGTATCTGTACTGAGACTGTAGAGTCCCTGTATTTATTCTCATCTTAAGTGTTATGGCAAACAGATTAGAGAAAATTATTATCACATCTGGGTAAGAGCAGTGATTCTGGTCACAGAATGAAATGCATCTCAAATAGGCACATAGAGTAGGCAGTCTACACGTGGTCAATCACTATTATTTAGCATATTACTTGTTTGTTCCTGCTATTGTACAACATTCTCTTCAAACACCTCAGAAGGAAAATCTCTGCTCCAAAGCACTTACAGTCCAAACAGAGGTAAAGAAGAAGAACAAAAGCAACAAGTAACTTTGATGTAATTGTGCACACAAGCCACCTAATTCACTTTGTATTTGTGATGTGTCTACTTCAGATTACTTCCCTCAAGGAATCAGAAGGATACACTACTGATGTCCTCCATGCTAAGTTTTATTGCTTAATAACATTTTAGTTATGCTATGTATATTGAGGACGCATGGTGTTCATGTCCATTTCTATGTATATTTGGAGAGCATACTTAATTTTCCATTGATTTTTGGTGCCATAAATTTTTAAGGTAAAATCATCCAGTGTAACCTCCAGAGAGTGAAACTGTGGTTTTAAAAAATTTCAAAAATTACTCTATGCTTTTACTTTGTAAGGTCTTTTCAGTAGGGCACTTATCCTGCTGCTTGTTCTACCTTTTACTTCCCCTTTGTTTCCTTGCCAGTTTGGCTTGGACCTTATGCGCCAACTGATTCGCCTGCCTGGGTTGCACTTTGCTGTATGGTTTGCCGCTCTGGAGCTTACTGTTGTTGACAGCAGTGAATTCCCACCTTTATAAGCAGCTCACACCTGTCACTGAGCCCTACCAGCTACATCTGTCTTCCAGCCAGGGTTCCCATCAGCTCCTAGAGCCAGAAGATCATAGAATCATAGAATCATTAGGGTTGGAAGACACCCTCAAGGACATTGAGTCCAGCCATTAACCTAACACTGGTACTAAACCATGTCCCTAAGAACCTAATCTACACATCTTTTAAACACCTCCAGGGATGGTGACTCAACTACTTCACTGGGCAGCCTGTTCCAATGCCTGACAACCCTTTCTGTGAAGAAATTTTTCCTAATATCCAACCTCCAATCCAATCCAACCTCCCCTGGAGTAACTTGAGGCCATTTCTTCTCATCCTATAACTTGCTTCTTGAGAGGAGAAACCAACACCCTCCATGCTACAACCTCTTTTCAGATAGTGACATAGTGACAGATGTAAGGAAGCAGATAGTAGCAGTCAGAAATGCAGAGACAATGGCTTCATTTCTCTCACCCTGAACACCAGAGTGAAAGGAGCAGATTGTTTTGATCATTTCTATTTTCTGTCTGGTCCCATTAAGAGATAAATCCCCAACAGCTGAGAGATCCTACTGTGGAGCTACTTATGACCTCTGCACCAAACCATTTTCACACCTCAAGAGGTACTACTGCACTTACAGCTCTGTGCCAGTAGTCACCCTAAATATGGCCCATCACTGCCACCCAAGATATTTGTCCGTTTGTACCTCTACATGCATTTCAAACACAATTGCAATACAAGGAGAGGTAAGAAAAAAAAAAAAAAGAGGTAACTTTGATGCAATCTTAGGTACAACCAAATTGGCTCACTATGGGTACATTTTTACGGGGAAGAAGGCATTTTATTTGGCCCAGAGCTCTGCAAAAAGGCAAGTTTTAATGTAAGAGTATGTGAAAGAAATGTTGATGCAGCAGACAGCAAGAAGTTTGCTGAGCTTAAATAGACAAGACAGAAGAGGGCTTCAGAAATGGAGATTCATGACCAAATTGATGGGAAAAAAAATGTGCACTGGTGTTTTTGTATGTATTGCAGAAAAGCAGGGAAACAGGCAATATGTATGAAGGTTACATATCCTCTGAGACCTTAAGAATGGAGTTTACATGTAATGTTGCTAGACCTGCCCTCTAGTGAAGCTTGAAAGCATACCTACTGTAGTCTCTTGATCTAAGAAATACAAGCACAAGTATTTGAGCAGGGTGTGCATGCATGTTATCCTTGTACAGACAGTTTCATGGGCTGTTTTAAACAACTATACAAAAATAAACAAAAGTGCATTACTATTTTTTAAAACCGATAGGTAGGAGGAAGTAATGAGACATATTGGATCTGATTATCAAGTATATTACTAAAATGGTTGTAAGACTTTATTAATGAATGTATTTTTAAAATTATTTCAGATGAGTGTAAATATCTGTGAAATTACTGTTTTCACTTAGTTTTCTTCAGCATTAGTAAAAGAGAATATTAACATAAGGAAAAGGAGATAGTTCTCAGAGTAGTAGCAGAAGTTGGGTAATGTACCAACTATTCAGTAAATTATATCAACAATTAAGAGTCTGGTGTTGCTTACCTTAATGCACTTCTACCTATTTTATGTAAGGTTTTACCAAGAAATCAACTTTACACGAAGGAGAAACAAAAATTTCTCTCTCCTAATTCAAACCTACTAGTATAATTTCCTCGATGAAAAATACCAATCCTGAAAGTCAGCTTCCACTAAGGTACTCACTGTAGCATTATTGGTGGTAATATACTTAACTAGTGAATTTCATATAAGATTTATTTTATTCATAGTAGCTCAACCTGATAAAATCCTTCACTCCATTTAATAGGTAGACTATAGAAACTACATTAATATTACATCCGTGAGCAAAGAGATTACCCCATAGTTAATGATTCTCTTGGGTTGCCCTTTTCTGACAAAGGCTCAGAGCCAAAAAGTTCTAAATTTTTCCTTCTCTCTGAAATAAAAAAAAACATTCCTAAGCAAAAGATTAATTGTTGTGTTCTTTTTGTAGCATGTGGTTCTGAACAAATGAGAACTCACAATATTAAACTAATCCCTGAAACAAACATAGTTTTGCTTTGTATTGACAAAAATCTGGTTTAGATTAAAAAAGAACTCCAAAGGCTGTTGATATATCTGCCAAACGACTCAGAAAACATCTAGAGCTGGTTTGGTTTAGGGGAAGAATTAAGCATCTTAAAGGATGCTGCAAGGAAAGTTTTTGTCACAGAGTGGTGCCTCATACTTGCGCACACAAAAAGTTCGAGAGTTGCACATCAGCATTTCAATGGTTTCCACAACTTGTGGTTCAGAAGATCTTATATTATTTTGCTTTGCTTCTGCCTTTGCCTCACAAGGGCTGCAAGTATCACCGGGGTAATACCTGCTACTACAAGACAATTTTCTTACCACTGTTCTAGAACTTTTGGATGGGAGGAAGAGGAAAATCTGGCTCTCTGCCTGCTGCAGATCCAGACCAGCAGCTGAACAGGAATCTTGCAGAGAGAAAAAAGAGGAATAGTTTGAAAAGGGTGTACTTGATGGTCTTCCACAAAGGCTTGGAGTATGCCCTTGTCTAGTCACATTATTTCAGGGAGGGAGATAAACATTGGTGAATGCATTAGAAGTTTTCAGTAGAAAAGAAGAAATGACAACTATACTGATCTTTGGCATTTGCCTACTTTTAGGGGTATCAATACAAAACCACATAGAGACAATGCCATAACAGTACCCAAACAGGCATTTTTGCCATCAGAAGGCAATTTATCCCAGTCTAAGATGTCTAGATGAGATTAATTGCTCTCTTCAAGTACCTCTTGTCCTTCACTCAGTATGGAGATGACTTAAATAAAACATCTAACTTTTAGTCAGAATAAAAAAATCCTGGGCTTGGGGTCAGAAAACTTGTGTTTTTCCCTGACAAGAAACACATCTTAAAAACCTTTAATGTCCAAATGTTCAGCTGCTTTGAGTTTCTTTTCTTTGCTCTCCAATTCCTGGATCTGCTAGTGGTACATTTTCATTCTCATTGGCCAGGCTTATCCTAACAAACCCACAAGGATCAAGGCTCAGACTCGAGGAGGAGTACTGGCTAGTCCCTGTCAGTCCTCGTTGTGGTCTTGGTGTAGACTTGGCCTGTGCTGACCTGCCCTTCTTTGGCAGTGCCTGGGCATGGTTTGGGTGCCTGGGCAGGAGCCTCTCCCCAAAAGTTAGCATGCTACCCTGGCTGGATGTCTGGATGCAAGCTGTGCCATGACAAAGCCAGAGAATGGGTCTGCCCTGGTTTTAGTTGGTTTTACACACACCATGTCTGAATCATATTTGCTTCCCCCTTGCTGGAAACGATGCTAAAGGGCACTGGGCCATTTTCCACACAAAATAAAAACAGCATTTTTTTTTCATTTCTTTGTGTTTTGTATTTTAGCTCATCGAATAACAGAAAAAAAATCCCTATTTCTTTATAACAGATTCAGAATGAGTGGCCTTTGTGATTAAGTAACTCAGCTTCACTCCCGTGTTAATCAATTGCAGTATATGGTTATTGCTTCATGTACTGCTGCAGTGGAGTGGATCATCTACAGCACAAAGACTTCAGCCCAACTGTGTGTGCCGTTTTGGTTCTAGACACCAACTTCTTTTATAGTTGTGTTTTCCTGGACTGTGGAACAAGAATCATAACGTGTTTTGTGATCATGGGAATACGGAAAACAGGAGTAAAATGCATAGTGACCTACTTTTATGAAAATAATTGGAGCATATCACATATGTTTGTAACATAGAAAGTACATCAATATTTATGAGGAAGTACCTTTACTTTTGAGATAAATTTAAAAAAAAAAAGTGTGGGTTTTTTTTTTCTTTCTCACAGACCAATTCTCTGATTTAAAAGCAAACTGTATCAATTACAATTAAACTAATTCTAGTTAAAAAAATTGCTTCAGATCAACTGTAATATGATTAACTGAGAATAAGAGTCTTATCTAATTTTTTCCATAATATCTTGATGAAAAGTGAACTATTACGGAAACATGAAACTATTAAAAATTATATTTTCCATAATTTTTCATTCTAATGTCTTCAAAACCTTTAAAATAGTGATGGTTTGAGTTCCATAGTCAAAATATTTTTTCGTAAAGAAACATGGATCAGAATATAATTTTTAAGCTTAACCATGTTTATATGCATGAGTGATTATTGCATAAGGAGATTAATAATAAATCACAGAGAGATTTATAAATAAGTTATCCATGGAAAACTGAGCTAGTGCTGCCAGTTCACTCCTTTACTTTGTACACATTGGATTGTCATTAAACTATTTAGTTATAAGTTATTTAGTGTTTAATTGCATACATTGCCATTATATTAATTTAGGTAATAGATGTGGTGAGCTGCATAGCTACTGCTCACTGGCCTGCATGGCAATAGTTTAGGAGACTCACTAGAACTATTCGCCTGAGCAGACATGTATATAGAGGTATATATATGTGTATACCTCTGTGTGCTTACTGTCAATCAGATTCTTACCTTGATTCCAGGTGAAGTTGCTGCAAACCTCAAGTCAGTAGCTACATGCTGTTTAGTACTACCATTTGTCAGGTACTATCGGCAACTTCATTAGAATCATAAACCATAGAATCTTTTCAGTTGGAAGAGACCCTCAGGATCATAGAGTCCAACCATAACTTAACCTAGGATTTTGGCACCAAAAAAAATACATTTTTTCACTACAAATTGGATGTAACATGCCCTGATTATGCAAAAGTATGTGATGAGTCTAAATCAAAACAACTTTTTATCTCTTTTCGTGGGTGTTTGTTGGTCAAATGGTCATCCTGCTCATTTCTTTGAACATATTTGTTATTAGGAAAGTTTAAAAACAGAAAAAAAAAGTGAAAAGAAGAAATTGAGTATGTTATGTAAATCAAACCACACAGCTGTTTTATGATCCTATCAGTTTGAGAATGGGGGAGAGAGGAGACAGGAAGGCTTTTTGAATCTAATCTTACATAGTCCATCTGGTGCAGCATATGACAAGAAGTCAAGCATTTGAACTTTTAGGTGTCACTATGGATCCTCAGCTTGGATCTGGCTCTGACCATACAGCCAGTGTTGATACTTCCACTGGTTGCACTGATTGACTGTTGTGTCATATTATCCCTGGCCTTTCCGACTCCCTCACTTCAGGGGATATCAACACTAGTAATCGTCAGGCAGAGCTCAATTGATTATCTTCAGAATTTTCTCTGGCTATTGACCATAATGGAAAAAAATTGTGCCTCTGAATTATTCAGAATGAAAACATACACAGAAGAAATCAATAAGGCACATCTGATATTAAAGACAAATTAAAGCAGGCAGTATAATGTGTCTTGGGGCACCTGCTACATACAAAGAAGAAAGCATTTCAAGGTAAAGAAGACACTTTTCCTTCTTTCCTTTATTGTTTTTGTGAGTATTGTATTTTTGGCTGTCAGAATTAACATTTTTATGAATTAAGACTTTAAAGGCTTCTTTTCAACTTGTTCTTTATAAATATTAGAATTTAACTTTAGATTCAAGCACAGTAATTCCTTCTTTGTATTCCCACAGTCTTTTTAACTTAAATGTAACATGCTGTGCTGGAGGGATAAAATTATAGAAAAATGTTCAGGTCAGAAAAAAAACATTAATAAACATCTAGCACTAGGCAAACCACATTAACAAATATATAGGGCTAGGCACTAAGCCTCTGAAGACTTCAAAAGTGTTAGAGATTAAACTAGTGAAGAAAAATACACCCCTCTCAGAAATATCTAATATGTTAGCAGGGGGAAAATGTCTCCTCTTTGATTCACAGATATGATTTTAAAAAATCTGTGGAGGAGGGATGGCTTGGTTTTTTTTGGGGCAGTATTATTGAGGAGTCATGTGAGTTTTTACCCTGAGTTTCTGATTCAAGACAAACTACATGGATTCAGAATTTGGCATTATTAGTATATTCTCTGATTGCAAATTTGTTATGAATATGGTAAATTTCTCAGCAAAGACTGAAGGAAGATGTGCCATACCTGTGGTTAACGTAACAAGAGAACACAATGCAATACTCACATGACAATGGGCAGCATTAATTACCAAGCTGAACATTTCTAGTACTCACTTGGAAATCTGTACTGGGACCTGATTCCTTGCTCTCTCACTTCATGGAATTTATTTTTTTTTTTTTTTCGGTATTATTCCACTGTCTTCTTCATAGTAAATTTTCATTTACATGGGATTGAGAGGTGTCATCAAAATCCAAAAAATATACAAAGGAAATGTAAGCAATATAAAAATGTCTTCTGAGGAATCAGACCCTTTTCCCAAAAGCATGAAAGAAGGGTAATTGCTGCTGTAGTAATTAATGTTCATAGGAAAGAGAGTATTATCCAGGGCGAAACAACAAACCCCAGGAATGAGAGTATTGATGGCTGACTGGTCTTTCAAAGAACTTGAACAACTGGAATTTGTTTCCACTCTTTGTTGAAGTTCATACAGGCTGGAGGAATTGAGGGATGGAGCAAAGTATAAAAGTAACTGAAGTTGATGTATGAAAGGAGAAACCTGAATGATTTCTGCTGTTAGTTTGTCTTTTACTGGAAAATGTGAATAGGCTTAAGCTGTTAATACCAGTACATTTTTACTGCAAAAGGTAGGATTCCAGAAACATAAATTATTGAGAGATGCAGATAAAATATTTAAACCTACTTAATGTGTTAGGTGCCCAGGTTCTCTTGATCTCAATAGAAAATAGGCACCTAAGCTGCTTAGCTGTTTAGAAAAATCATTCTGGTATCCCATTCTCCCATGTAAACACCTAAATACACCTGAAAGTCTGGCTAAAAATGCTCAATGAGCTCTGCAGGGACTCTACACCATGTCTGGGATTCTTCTTGTCTAATTTGACACACTATTTAGAAATTTAGCAGAGTTTTTTAAACAGAAGTCTTTAGTGCCATCAGGGATGTCATAGGATATACGGGACAACTTCACAGGATTGTCAAATGTGACACAGGACCTGAAGAAGACTAATGCCCTCCTGGAACTGCGGGTTGAGAGTAGTAGGGAGAGTCTGTGATTTCAAATGGGACCAGGTGTGTACGTTCAGCCAACCAAGCCCCGTGCTGGGATGTCAAGTGCAAAGTACCTTATGGCTCTGTTCATGTTTCCAGATCAGAGAACATTTCTGAGGTCCTGAATCTGTCAGGGTGCCCATGGTGTGTGGCATCGCCTCAGTGTCAAGGTTTGACAAAGAAGCCTGTGGGCACTGGTTGGACAGGAACTGTGGAGAACTAACACAGGTAAGTCTGAGCATGGCCCAGGGTACCTGCTGAAATTTCTTCACTGGCAGGACCCAAGGCAGTCAGCTGAGATCGGTAAAACAAGAGAAACATAAGAAATAATATGCCTTGGAAAGGTGGACTGGCTTTCACACTTAAATTGCAAAGGTTGAATTTTGCACTAGTTTAATGCTTATGAAACCATAAATTCTAATAGTGGCTGATATTGAATCATAACTAAAACAAAGTTTAGGAGAGTTTTTTTTTCTGCTTGTGCAGGAAATGGTATTACATATTGGCAATGTGTTGTTGCCAATTCCCTCTTTGAGTGGCTTGAAGCTGCCTTTTTTGCTTATTTCTTTGTCAGAAATGTAATCGTGCATCATGATATCATATGGCATCCCTGTGAAAAACTGTTTCTAAAATCTATGCTATTGTGTTTAATGTATACACAAGAAAACACAGCCGTCTCTGTTTTCTACTTTACCCATCACTTTGGATGCTGTTTTTCAATTGTGATTAAACTTTTTCCTCCTGAAACGAAGACAGAAATATCAAGTCATACTGACTTGACCCAGTGACAGGGAATTACTAAAATTCTTGTTGCTGTAAATGAGAGTTCTGAATATTGAACCGGGTAAAATATGGACAATTTTATAGAGTCTGTGAAACTACTGAGACCTGCTTTGACAATATTTAATGCAATTTCATACAATAGAAATCTATTTTTTTCTGTTAAATTCTGCTAAAGCTTTTATGTTGCTTGGGTAGATCCACATTAGCACACCAAGGATGGATCTTTTACAAAGATGAAACTCTAGAGAATCTTCCCATGATCACTGCCACACTACTGCCTGTGGGAGCACCAGTTCCACGATTTAGAGTATGGGACTGGTGTGAAGGCTTTTTGTATCACAAATGCAGTGTGTGCCTGTGTGTAAAATGTGTCAGCGCTCTCTATATTAAAACTTAATATTGCATATAATGGAATTTGATATTTCTTCTTTGTGCTGATGAAGAGGTCTTTTCTCAGTATATGATTCCTCTCAGGAGATGTGCTCTTCTGAGAAACAGTAAGACGTGAACAGAGCTACGGCAATATTCACAAAGAATTGCAAGTATTGCAAAAATCAGTTAAATGTGAAAGAATGTAAAAAAGCAACAGAGTATGTAAGCATGACCATGAGTAGAAGAGCTAAGGGACTAGATGCTTGACTACTTGCAATTCCAATTTGTGCTGTCGTCAGAGCACAGAGGTGTTGAAGAGGTGATCTTTGATCTGTAGCAGAAGGATGTGAAAACAAAGGAAGAACAGGTCAAAGCAGAAAGAGAATATGGCAGGAGTGATCTCGGTGGTTTTAAAATACTTTCTGTGCCGCCAAATAATTAAGTGCCACCTCAGTTTGCTCCTGATGCCTCTTTTAGAGTGACCAACTAAGCATTGTCAAAACAATCTGCAAACATTTTTCTGGGGATAGTGAACTTTGGATCATATTATAGATAAGACTCTATGGCTTCCCTTGGTCCTACACAGTCCTCCAGCACTAGTGCAATCGGCTTTGTGTCCTCAGGCAACTCAAACCCCACCCAAAGTGTGAGACACATACTCCCACATCATGCTAGGAAAAGACCACCTTGCAGGGCTGAGACATACTGCTATGGACAGTCCGAGCCGAAAAAAGTCCCAAAAGCATAATTCTTGTGTTCCAGGGTCACAAGGGCAGTGCATGGAGTCTAGACAGCTGCAGGACAAAAATGTCATGCAGTGTGAATGTGGCCTATTGTCCTTAAGGGGATTATTCCTTAGCAAAACTGATGCAAGCTATTCCGCACCATGCAGCCTAAGGGACAGGACCATTCCCAGGAGCAGCTATACTGAACAATGTATGTGTAGCATATGTTGTCTACATTCTTGCAGAGGAGGTGAGAAGTCTTGATAACACTGTACAATGCATCTATCTCATGCCTGAACTCCAACAAGTTTCGTATAATTCTCTTTATTTTGCTTATATTATCTGCCCAATACCTCTCATCATATGTTTATGGGGTTTAAATCCCATGAAAAAGGCCTGAAATCCTCATAACCTCTTTCCCCAGTAAGCACTATCTGATACACTATAAAAAGAGTCAACATCTCTCCTTCCGCCATTTCCTTTAGCGTAAAAACTTAACTCTAACTAGAAACCTATACTCAGAGCTGGCTTCAGGATTAGAAATGTCATACGATGCATGTTTCCCTTCTAGAATGAATATATGCAGTTAACACAGAAGCTTAAAGATTCCTCCTTCTCTGTGGGATTTCTCATTCAATGACTTTGGTGGTCTGTTGTTCACATGCATATGTTTTTAGGTATCTCTTCCTGTACGCTGGATAAGCAGTAAGGTTGCTAGAAGGTACAGCTGCAATACTGATCTTATACCCCATTTGTGATTTTAGCCTGTAAGTTTGCTATGAAACTATTTTGAATAATGTGAGTCTCATAAGTTATGGACTGCAAAAGTAGATTAGGTTTAGTTTCCACTTTTGTTGCATATCTAAGGCATAGTAAATCAAGTATAAATTGTATGGAGAAGTGTCAGATGATGAACAGCATTCACCCTGTAGGCTTCTGGAATCTGAGAGGGGAAGTCCATGGATGTGCGTCCATGCTTCTGTTTTCCTGGCAACTCTTGGAGGCAAAATAGATGGGTGTTCTGCCTGAAGTAAATCAGCCATTTGTAATAATTTGTAATAAACTTGTGGAATGGGAAGACCACAAAGTGACAAAAAAACTGGTATAAAAGACCTATGGGACATAGTTGTTACCTATGGAAGAGAAGATGGTGGAGAGTGCTAATGTAAGAAGTATAGTTTTCATCTTTTCAGTCTAAATATTCTCCTTGGCCACCTTTAGTGTATAAAGTGGGTTTAGCCAGTCAGCAAAATAAAGAAACATAATAATGTTAGATAACAATTCTGAGGAAAGCTTCTGCTACATCTCACCTGCAGCCTTGACAGTGGCAACGTTCTTGGCTGCTTTTATCCTGGGTGTTTTCAGAGCGACACAGCTGTTTGAGTCCCATTTCAGCAAGAACTCTGGGATATAAAATATAACCTTCAATACAATTCCACATACAGAGCCATGCTAAATATCAGTAACAAGAGAAGCCTGAGTTGCATGTGTTATTTTGTTTTACCAAGTTAAAAGCTCATTCTATTTGTTTCAGTGTAAGTCCATTACCAATGATTTCTGACAAAGTGATACAAAAATATATTCCAAGGAAAAGAAGGGATAGAACATTTTAAAGCCATTTATTCAAACTTATTTCAGAACTGTTTGGAATACTTTGGAAAGATGTTGGGTTATTGTTACAGAGAGATATTCCTCTTACATGGGAAGTGATAGCAGGCGGCTACTTTAGTATGGTACTACATCTAGCTACAAAGCAGTAGTAATGGTCCACACCAAGGACACAAACTGTGCTTTGCAAGCCTAAATGTAAGGTGCTCGAAGACAATAAGTGGACTCAGGACCTGCATGGTATTGCCACAAGACCTTTCTCATACAGTGTGGAGATCTTTACTGATATGGTTATTTGTGCTCTGCAGACTCCCTACTGTCCTGCTGCTAGGATGAAGGTTGTCAGCTTTACAAAGTTTTATGTTTTCACAAAAACAATATATTGAAACAATAGATGCCATTGAAGATATTTTCATCCATGACTTACAACGGGGTTCTGAGGCAGTTAGAAGATAATAATATTATTTTATCAGGTGATCCAGTGCTAATGCCTACAGAAAATTTAAGAAGGGAATTTGTCAATTAAACATGATTATTATTATCTTCAGAAAAGAAACAACGCTTTGGGAATATTTTGTTATTATTTATTATTTAGCAGTTCAGGAAAATCCCATTTAGCAATATGTAATTTCTAAAATGTTGTTATCAAGCACAGTAGTTGGTGAAAAAACAACTAAACTGAATAATCATAAACGATACTTCTGTGCGAACAGTCCAAAGTAAAGGGAACCTCTAACGCCCAACAGTTATACAGATGTATTGGTAAAATATCAAAAGCAGATGAGAAGTAAAATTGATCTTGGAAAGAAAACAAAAGATGACATCATCAGTTTAGTGATTCCAATCTACAGTCTAAATTGGAGATGGTAAAAAGAATTATACAGGCACAAAAGCCAAAGTGCTTGTGATAAGTAATAAGGAGAAATTTCCTGAATTTGAAATGGTTTAACTTCATTTGCCATTAATTTTGATTACGACTTTTTCTGAAATCAGAGAAAATGAAAGAAGTCTTGTGGCTGTGTCTTATTCTTCTTCATTCCAATGTTCTCATGCCTCTGTATACTGAAATTCACCATTGCTAGCTTCCATAGTTCCTTTGAATAAGTTGTTAGACAATCTATCTACTAATTCAAAAAAATCAGTTTACAAAAATTTAGTTTTAAATGAACACTATGCTTTCGTGGCTTTTCATGACATCCATCAAAGATCAGTATAAAAGTTTATGTTATGAACTAACTACTCTCTGTCCTGTGATTAAAGGGCACATGGTGACCTCATGAACCACCCTTTAGACTTCCAGTGCTTCTAGCTTTAATATTCTGTGCTAGATTCACAGACCTCTTCTACAGATGCTAAGCGTTCAATCCTGAAGGCTCCACTTCATCATCAGGTAATTAGTATTTTCATTAACTTGCTTATTGTCAAGGAAAATGAGCCTTGATCATCTAATTTTTCCTCAATGAGTTGAATATTGTAATATATCTATAATTAATGTGTTTTATGCCACAAACGTGTAATGGAGTGGAAATCTGAGCCTGCTCCCAGCAGTCACTGTCAGTAAATGTTTGATGAATAAACAGAGACTTTCTAATGGGAAATGGTGGCGACTTTTATAAGCAGACACAATAAAGACTTTATTAACATACTTAAGAAGCATTCTGGGAAATAGAATTGAATGCATTATTACTGTAGGTTCCTTTTGTTAAAAGTAAATTTTACTGTCCCCATAACAAATGTTTGCTTGTTTGATGTAACTTGTAGTGTCATTCTTTTATGGAACATCTTTCAGTGTAAATCTGTGAAGCGTTTAAAATTAGCTACATATTCCCTATAGGTCTATGATCTGAAAAAAAAAAAAATCCCTCTGAAATTTGTATAAACTAATTACTTATACACCTAGCTGTAACAGAAAACTAAATAAAAAGAAAAAAAATCAACACCTAGCAGATATCTGAGAAATCAAATGAAAGCGATAACCTTGTTAAAATGAAAATATAAAGCAGGTGTACAGAAGGTGAAGAGAAGCTGGAGTGGAAAGGCAAACAAGGCAGACCATTTGCAATGCCACATCTGCTATAGCTAAGACAAAATATGTCCTTAAAATGTATTAACGAACAGCTCCAGATGTAATATCAACATGCTACAATGAAAAGCCAGGAGTCTCTCTGAGTTAGTTGGGAGATAATTTAGTTTCTTGACTGGTTCCAGAATGGAAACTAAAACTATACTGACTCAGTTTTTAGAGCTGTGTCATGTACACAGCCCATGCTGCAGTCATTGATGGTTACAGATGGTAAAACACAGCCTTCAGAGAAAAGAATGTCTTTTCCCTTTTAAAGTGTTGTGTGTGTGGAGTTGTTTTTTATTTATTTATTTATTTATTTATTTATTTATTTATTTATTTATTTATTTATTAATTAGCTGGCATGGTGTTTGCCTTCCCAGAACACCCTGTATCTTGGGATGATCAACTTACCTAAGCAAAAGAGGTCCCATCTACTGCTTTTACGCTCCTGAGTGTAAATTCTGTGTTCTGATTTGCATGCAATTCAGAAGTTTTCTGTGGCGCTGGTGTAATGTGATGGAGAGGGCAGGAATAAAAAGAGTAGAGAAGACAGGGAGGACTATGGACAGTAGGATGCAAAGAGAAATTTCCCCTAAAAGAAAATTTGAGAGGACAATTCTGAGAGTAACCAGTCTGGTCTGTGGCTGTTACTTCTCTCCGCATCCCTGTCATGGGAGCTTCAAATGTTCCCTTGCTCTGAGCAACCAGCATCAGCCATAAATACTCTCAGTGAGCAGCTTTGATACCCAAGGTCCCTGCCCGACTGACTGGCGAGGCATGAGCCCAGGCTGGGAAAGGCTCCCAGGCTTCCTGTGCTGCCAGGAACACTCCAGAGGCAGTTGGCGGGGTCAACCATCAGAACATGCTTTGGGACAGGAGCTGCAGATATAGCCATGGGGAGCTGGCTCTGTTTCACACATCTGAACGGGAACTTTTCAGCTCTACCTCGTGGAGAGGACTTGGCATGCCTAGGGTGTGATGCATCTGTCCTACTTTAGAACTCTACCTTAAGACTTCTGAATCAATCTGCAATGAGTTAATTCAAATTCCTTGTGTGATTTGGAAGGTAAAATTTTTAATTTTATGTTCTATTAAGATATTTTAAATATTATGTTAAAGATTTGTGTTACTTAGATGAAAAGTGTGATGGGCCACCTATTATTATTAAATAACTTTAATTCCGTAAGGAAAGTCAGTGCTTTTGTTTTTCATTCCGGTTTGGTAGAATGAATGTGAAAATAGTCTTTGGCTTATTTTTTCATTTCCAATTTGCTCTGGTGGATATAAAACCAGAAAATTGGCATTTTGACACAAGTAAGTCTC
Organism: Pampusana beccarii; assembly: GCA_013399365.1. NCBI lineage: Eukaryota > Metazoa > Chordata > Aves > Columbiformes > Columbidae > Pampusana > Pampusana beccarii. The sequence continues at coordinate 543,319 of VWYH01008202.1, read as the reverse complement.
AAGACAGAGTTACTTTGTAGATATATGCAGAATTCAGAAAATAATTGCCTACTTTTAGGTGTTTTAACTGACCAAATGTAGATGTCTATTATGTCAACATTTAAAATATTTGTTAAACTCTGAGTGATTAATGAAGAGACACTGTCACCTACAGATTGTGATTTATCTCTTCCTAGTGTAGATCTCTGGAATAAGCCAGATGAATCTCAGCCTAAAAGGGTGTATTTCTCCTTACCTCTTCACTAACTTTAAGGAGAATCCAAGGTGACTCACTCAGATATTCACGTCTACCTAATAGATGCTTAGACTTAACTTAGATAAATCTCTCTTTAAAATCAAAATGGTCAAAACATCTGACTGTACAGGAAAACTTGGAATGTCAGAGTATGAAGTAGTGAGACTGAAGTTTATTTTTTTTAATGATGGTGTATTTCAGACATGATATTGACTTACTACAGCACAAGAAATTTCATTGAAGGTGTTCAGCAGGGGCAAGTCTAAGAAGAACGTATGTGGGGAATTTTAACTCTGGCCTACAACGTTTTTCCAATGGGCAGGTTTTCCATCTCTCCTAAAAGGGATTTAGTCAAATTGGCTTGCAGAAAATAATGTTAAGAAAGTTAAGTAATGTAGCTGAAAGCTGCTCTTATTCCAGCTAAATTTAGGTAAGAACCCAAATGGAGCTCCAAAATGAGGTGTAGTCACTGTAGCTTCGTCTGGGAAAAGACCAACATCTTCATATCTAGTTTTCTTACGTGATGTATTTGCCTCAGCTCTTGCTATCAACAACTAGGAATGAAAATAGTCTTAGCTCTGAAGTTTGAAAACCATGACCTCTGTCAAGTGTAATTTAGATATAAAGGTCAAAAAATAAATCTTATATTGTCTAAAACTTCCGGGTTTAAATGGAAAAGTTTTTGAGGCTATGGTTAAGTCAATGTCAGAATAACAATTTTTCTTATTTTTTTATATTTACTCTCTGTTGCAATCATTCAGATGGATGAGGTGCATTACAACAGACGGAAAAAAAAAAAAAAACCCACAACGAAATCCTGAAATCAAAACCCCAATAAATCGATACATAAGATACATTTTAGTGCTCTCTGAGATCTTAAACAGGAAAGCCCTAATTTAAACAGTGGTCCAATTTTCAGAATGCTGGTGGAAAGAAAAGTATGTACCCTTCTGATGCAAGAAAACCAGTTAAGTATGATTTTGTGACATTTATATCTTCCAGCTAGCGTGTTGTGTGGAATCTGGATTGTTCTGAAACTATAGGGAGTTTTGACAGTATTCTGTTTGTTTTCTCCAGTTCTGGTATGTGGCATCACACTGAACAGTATAAGAAATATCTTCGAATTTGCCCTGTGCTTCCATTAACTAAACAAGCTGTTATTTTGTATCTGAAATGCGAAAGGGGAATAAAGTATCTTGCAGGCCAGAGTTAACTATTACCACAACAGACAAAATTCAGGTACATCCTTTTTTCCCATTAGAGCTACCCAAGGAGAAGACAACAGACCACTGAACATCAGCAGCACAGACTGGAAGCACAGTGATGTTCTCCATTATGCTGCTATTGATCTCAACAGCTGCACCTCTTTTTCTAGTTTACGTTATCATTACTGAAACTAATATTTGATCTTCTAATAAGAGTTACACATATTTCTACAGGCTTCATTGATCTTGCATATTTTTCTGGAACTACCTGATATTTGGTAAGGAAGATATTTCTCTTTGGGTAAGATATTTGAATTTTTACAAAAATAGATTATCGAAGGTGCAAGTTAATAACTTCTATGAAAAATCTTAACTAGAAATAGATGAAACAAACGCAACAATGAAAAACCAAAGTAATATGCTGCTTTCAATTTCACTGCAAAAAGACAGAGAAGAAAAAGATGTTGGCAAAATAACGCATATAAAGGCCAGATATCTGTGTCCTGAGGCCATCAGACACTTCCCTAATGGACTACAGAATGTGTAAAATAATTAATCATGTGGAGGAGGTATTGCCAGGGTTAGAGATGGGGTCTTCAGCTTTTAATGGAAACGCTCTGTGATTGATCTGGGAAAAAAAAAACCCAACTTTTGTAGTCAGAAAAGGAGAGCATCTGTCATATTTAACTCATGATAGTTTAGGAGCACAATAAAATACTATACATGGTTCAGCACTTTTATTTTGTGGCGTATTAAAACTATATATAATACAAGAAAAATACAAATATGCTATGAAACACTCCTCATGGTAGTGTTCACAAATTTCAGCAGAAGGAATGCTTAAAAGGTTAAACTCAGGCTCTTGGGGGTCAGATTTGTTCCCTCACTAGCAATACATCTCCCTCACTCATCTTTCTGTATGCACTTTAAAAAACATATGGTGCATTTTCTACCTGCCTGTAAGAAAAGTTGTCAAAATAGAGTCGAAACAGATCATTTAGTTCTTTGCTGGAGGACTGAACATGTTTTAAAAGGAAAAAAAAAAACATAAGCATGTTTTAAAATGAAAAAAAAAAAGATTGGTGTAGCGTTAACATGCCAATTTTACAGGCAAAGCATAGTACTAAGACTGAAGAACTTCAAAGAGAAACACAGGGTTTGTATGCATATGGAATATAAATCTGTCCATCTGGTGGAGACACATTATGGTACGGTCTTTGGTAATATGACCTGGAACTAATCTTTTTCCACAAGTTACTTTCATAATTTATTGCATGGGATAAACATTGTTCCGTATTGGAGCAGTTCCTTTAAATATTTTTGCAACCCTATATGTTAGGAAGAACAAGTGAGTCTAAGCCTTATTTCTTCTGTGCTATTTCAATCACTCATCCAACATTTTGGGTGTCCAAATGGAAGTGGTTAGCATCTACATTTTATTCAGAGCCTGAACTTTATAAGTTACACAGCAATGCTGCTCAGTACTCCCACAAATTGAACTGAGCAGCTTAGAAATGAATGATCAGAAATTGATAGTACAATTCACTGAAAATCACATAGTTTGACAGTATTAGTCAACAAAAGAATTATTATTAGCCAACAGGTTTGAAAAAGCAAGATATATCTACCTGTGCAGTAAATTTATTAGAGGCACCATAGGAGACATTTAAAGGTTCTCATCTGTGTTATTCGGTATGAATATAATTATACACAGTAAAGAAAAACAAGTTCAAACTGAAATAGTGACTCGGAGAGAATGAGTTAGTTATGTACTTTTCACTTGTCTTTAAACAGACCCAGGAAGTGCAGAGTTGGAAATACAAGGGTTAAAATACGCGCCAAAAGGAACTTTTTGAGTCACCTATGGTCAAATAAATATTTCAAGAGAATCTATGTTTGTGAGATTTCCAGTTCAACTCATCCAATCTAGAATTATGCTTCAAAGAATCTAAATTATGCCAGTATCCATCAGTTTTGAGGGGTTTTATTGAAGCATTAGCAGTTTTAAATTAGCCAATTAAGAAGAAAAAACATGATCTGGAAAAACAGAAATATATTAACATATCTCAGTAGTGATATATGTGTGAAACAAGGAAAAAGACATTCCCACGTAGCCAAATTTAGGATCACAATGAGCGTCAGGTTGCATCGATTAGACCAAAAGGGTGTATGATGGGGGTGGAAATTGGGCACAAAAGTACTAACTGACATTGCTTTACAGCTTGTGCAAAAAGTTTATTCCATTCAGCGCTACCATCTGCACGGGACTACAGGAGTCCTAACCCTGTACAGCAACTCACATCACTCTATGAACGTGTAGACACAGCCAAACGCTGCAGCCTCAGAGACTGCCCATTTCTCAGCCCTGCTGCCTTTGGGTGACCTCCGGAGGGAAAGAAGGGACTGGCTGCCAAGAAGGAGGCATCTGGAAGATACTAGGAGGGTTGCACTGGGAGGAAAGAGAAGATGAAAAATGTACGGGATCTGAATCTGAAAGAGGTCAAACTCTAATAGAAAGTAAAAAAGGGCTGGACTTCCGCCCATGCAAGTCAATGGGAGTTTTGACATTCATTTTGGGAGCTGTAGTGTCAGGCCCCTGTGAGGGAACGAGGACTAGAGCATGGGAGAGAAGAAGTAAATAGTCTGCCCACAGGAGTAAATCTGTTTGTGCCTAAAGGCACGACTGGGCTATGATTTGGTGTGTTTATACATATTCACACAACTCTAGTCTGGACTCAATGGGTACCGCTTAGGGTGTCTAAGGCTGTTAACAGCATCTACTTTTGGGCCCCTCACCACATGAAAGACCTCAAATTGTGGCAGGGAAGATTTAGATTGGATATTAGGAAAAAATTCTTCATTGAAAGGGTTGTCAAGCACTGGAAAAGGCTGCCCAGGGAAGTGGTTGAGTCACCATCTGTGGAGGTGTTTAAAAGACGCATAGATGAGGTTCTTAGGGACATGGTTTAGTGCCAGTGTTAGGTCAACGGTTGGACTCAATGACCTTGAGGGACCCTTATGACCAAAATGATTCTATGATTCTACTTCAGCGCAGCTTGCAGAGCACCCAGGTGCTTTCTCAAGTAGCTGCCATCCCCTGAAGCATGTGTTTCTGCAGCCTCTCTCAGACACAGCTGTATCTCCTCCAAGCATCACTCCCCAAACCACTGCAGGCCCAATGAAAGTGTTTGGAGGCTCTGGAGGGATGTTTCAACATCTCAGCCATATGGTTGCAGAGAAGGTAGCTGAAGTTCAGATTTTATAACATCAAGGCTATGCCACAAGGCTCAGTTTCCAATACACTGATGATGCAACTAAACTACATTGTAACAAAACCTGTATGTGTGTGTGTGTAACTGTGATTGCTTGAATTCTTAACAAAATACATACATAAAGGAGAAGCTAAATGTACACACAAACACTGATGGACTCTTAAGTGTAATGCGTTAAGCTGGTGTGAGGAGGAAGGAGGCTGAGTGTCTGAACATCACTGCTGTGGCCCAGTGATAGACAGGCTGGGCCAGTGGAGGCGAGAGGAACGGTCATATGATGGTAGCTGAAGTGTCAAGGGGGTACAATTTATTGAAAAGCAGATCACAAAGGAGAAAATCCTTCCTGCATATTATTAGTGCTATTGACTGATTTATATAGTGCATTTCTTAAGCAAAGCTCTTTATAGAATTACAAACTATTAAAGCTGAGTGAATAACTCACAATGAATAATTTATCCCATGAATTTAACCTTTCTTTCTGCTCATGAAGTAGCCACAAAGAGATCACTATTTCCTTAATTATTCAATGAATTTTTTAACGAACTTTTAAAATACTGCGACCTGATCACCAAGAATGTTCTGATGATACAAGATAATCAAAGTTTCTTTAGGTTCTTATTGTTTAGAGGCAAATAACTTGTGGCTATAACAAAAGCACACGCAAGTCTGGCGGCTTGTGGTATGTGTCTTCTGCACAGCACAGTGCTTTGCAGAGATAGCTGAGCTGCTTCTGAATAGGCACAGTTTTAGGAAAGGAAGCACATGAGCCATGGCAATGGGAAGCTCTAACCCTGAGCAAAACCAGACTCAACACAGCACAAGATTTACTGCTACGACTTTGGAGGGCTGACAAGTGTGGGTGCGTGGAGCTGCAGGGTCTTGTGGAGACAGGGAAGCCCCTCTGGAGCCCCTCCACAGTGTCGTGCAACTCAGGAGTATCTAGAGATACTCCCTGTACACCTCAAGCCAGCTGGTTATGCACCTGAGCGCTGTTTGTTTGAATTAAAGCCTGAATTTGTTGTCATTCTGCATAAGGCGCATGGTAATTTTTTTCCCTGACAGGATGAGTATGTAAAACTCTGAATTTCAAATCTGTGCTACTCTAAAATTCCTCTTTCATGAATATTCAGGTAAGTAGCATGCAAGTCTATTCTTTGACTAATTTTTCCCAGGACAGCTTAATTCCATAACTGCTGTCAGAAAATGAACATGGAAAAAGAGAGGACTGAAAACTGGGATGAAACAGCTGGAGAAGTTGTGCACTGTGCACTTGACCCACAAACCAGCTATCCCTTGGAATAGTTCTGCTTCATTTATGTTAAACATCAGCCATCCCTGAGGAAAAAAAAAAAAGGAACTAAGCAGGAATAAGAATTGCAGAAACACTATCTGACAGTTTGGGGAGAAGACTGTGTCTTCACCCAGGGGGTGGTGGAGCACTGGAACAGGCTCCCCAGGGGTGCAGTTGTGGCCCCAAGCCTGACAGTGTTCAAGAAGTGGTTGGACGATGCCCTCAGACACATGGTGTGAACTGTGGGGTTGTCATATGCAGGGATGTGGGTTGGACTCGATGATCCTTGTAGGTCCCTTCCAACTCGGGACATTCTATGAATCTGAAAAGGAGTGGGAACTGAGGTTTCATTAGTAAATATAAGGGGGTCTGGGTAGTAGCTCATGCTAACCTATCATCTGTAATGCAACCGTCGTTTCTGGAGGCTAGGGGTAGATTCTAAAGTTATATGTAAATGCTCACCATCCTCCACTTTAGTGCATTTCCTTTCAGGTTACGCCACAGGACTTTTAAAAACTGTTTCATAATTAAAATTTCATGCTGCACAGATGGAGAAAAATGAACTTCTAGCATAGCTCTGTGTTATAGCAATGGACAGTCACTTTTAAATTACAGAACAAACTTTGAGATATTTCCACTACTACAGTATCTTAATGCAGTGGCAAACAAGACTGAGGAGTAATGCATTTTGGAGCTGCTGTGGAGTGTATTTGTTAGTGCTTCCCAATGTTAATACTCTGAGTGTGGCAGCAGATTGATAATCCACCTATAACAGCATGGTGCAGTCTTTAAATGGAGTAATTTAAAATAAGATAGTAACAATATCTATAGGGTTTTTTTAAAGGAGAACTTGATTTGGTATAAAGAAATATCAAATCCTACTCTCAGATCTGTACTGAGCTTCCAGATGGAGCACAGAATGAGTCTTTACTTTTCTTTATTAACTCTTCGTTTTCTTGATTTAGGAGTACAATTTTACGGAAAGGTGGCGTTAATTGCTCTGAGACCTGGTGTCTGTCAGCCCTTGTGGCAAGCTCAGGGGAGCTCTTTTGGGGTGATTTCTCAGTGGTTATGTCCCCATCTTGAAGTAGTCGTGGGGTGCACGCACCAAATTTCTTCTGGACGGAAGGAAACCAGAGGAGCTCTTGAATTGTTCGTGGGCTTCCACAGATCAGGACAAGTCTGGAGCAGGTCCAATGTAACCCTCTCACCCAGGATGCGTATGAAGTGGATTTCAGGTTCTCAGCAAGAATATTTTTGATCTATAAATCTATTCCTATTTGTCCACGCTAATCGATAAGGCTCAGTTAAGAAAAAGGCCATTAAGCTAATTTAATTTGCTTGAGACAGTCTGGATGTTCAAATCAAAAATGTTATGCGAACAGAGGCAAAACAGTGTTCTGACTTTCTGATTAAATGTAAACCTCTTATATCAGATTGTTTTTATCTTTTTAAGAAAGTAGCTATGTTATACAATTTTCCTAAAACACATGCTAATTATGGTAATGTGTCTTTCTTGTTTTAGCAAGCTAAACAATCTTTCTACCTTCATAGTATTTAAATAGAGAATTAGATCATTCTAGATACCTGATCACTGTGCATTTCAGATGTTTAACAAATGTTATGAGAATAAGTGTGCATCTCAAATGTATATTTATATTGTTGTGCATAGAGTAATGTGTCTTTTGGGTCCTATTGTAAACAAGCTGTCAAGCTTAACTGGGTTAGCCTGTAAAAATATCTTTCCGTAAATAAATTGAAAAAAAACGCCAACAGTCAAGCAGCTTCTTCTAATGGGCTTGATCAGAAAAATACAGGGGGAAAATATAATGACACAATAATGTAGTCCAGTGCAGATTGCTTCCCAAAATGTTAGTATTTGTAACTTTGGCCAGCTTTTGGCGATTTTTCTTTGTTCTCCGCTTGGCGATGTGGAAAATTCCAGATTCAATTATGTCCAGTCACGCCCAGTTTGTTATTCATCTGTTCTAGTTCACTCATGTCTTGCCAACTTAGATATGACTAAAATTATCCACAGAGAGATGAAGAGTGCATTTGCCTGCAACATGTTCAGCACTGCAGCAGCAGAACAGAAGTGCGACAGCAGCAGACAGAAGTGACTTTTACAGACAGCCCAGTACCTGAGGAGGATTAGAAGTAATACGCAAGATCTCGAGGTTATTCCTGGTGAAATTATAACAGTGTTAACAGAGATCAAATATAATTTATTTTGGCTCATTTTTTCTGAGCATGAAACCTCTGTTGCTGTGGCTGTTTGTCTCTTCTCTGTCATCTTCTTTGATCTGCTTTGTTTTCTCATACAAATACTGTATGTAATCATGACATTTATGCCAACCTATAAAATAAAATCATTTTTGTTTTGAGGAGTGTTACATAGTAGTACTACCAGACTTCTCATAAATCCAGAGTAAAATGCTCTGACATTCTAACAGATGAAAAAGTAATTTATTGTATAAAACTTATTTTAGAACTTGTTAATTAAGATTATGAACGCCTTCCATTAAAAACTCCAGTTTAGTTGTTCATTATTTTAAGGAATGAAATGATCTGTTTTTTAATCACTGCGATGAAAATTCTTTCTCTTTTAATCTGCAAAATATTGTGTTTTCTGAAAGTTACTGAGAAGGAAGGTAGTGTAAAAGAGACAGCTATCTTTTCTCCCTTTTCAAAAGGGGTTTAAAAGTGATTAAATAATGAGAATAAAAGTCAAAAAGGCTCTCCAGTGGAGACAGCCTTCATTGAAGACCTAGGTGATAGGCATTTGAAAACTTATAGTGACACATTTGGAAGATTTTTCAGATTGCTGTTAGCATATATTAGATCATTTAGAAACTTAAAATTTTCTGTTCATATAGCTCTCTTTAGCATGATCTCATAATGATATTTATTTTTGCACCCTCCATTGCAACCAGTGCTGCCTGCTTCATTGTCTTCATCTTGGATAGACGTCAAAGTTAACACAAAAAGAACCAGTGTGCCACCACTGAGAATTAATAGACCCTTCTGAAGGAAAGATCCATAAATTTGAGTGGTTATAGAAAAGTGAAGAATAACAGGGACTCAGCTATTTTGGTAACAAACAATGAACTATAACAAAAAATGTAACATGAGAATATAAGACTGAGGTTGTCACACCCATCAGCTTATTCTCGACCAACTCAAACACTAAAAACTGCTGTTCCTTTATTTATAAGAATGAAGTTACTTAATGAACTTGAATCAGTCTTCTTCCAAGTTCATAGTATTATAGCTTTAAAGTTCTGTACAGAATAGAACTTTACTTCTGGCATTGGTTGGGATTCAGCATCAAGCTTCAGAAGTTATGTAAAAAAAAAAAACTATAACTGGGCCCGATGCTATTGACATTGATTCCTGCAGGCATCATCACCTCAATTTTTGCCAATGTTGTGATGCTGTGTATTACTGTACAGTATTGCACTGTAGAACTGGTTCTAAATAGTATTGTATTGTTTTTCTTGTCCAGCCTAGGAGCCTTATCACTGTCTGCTCAAAAACTTTTCACCAATTAATAAATTCTTCCCCTTTACTCTCTATCCTTGGAATGAACACGTGTTTGGAAACAAATCATGAATATCATGAGTTTGCTAAATGCGTGGAACTCCACTACCATTGATTCCATGAATGCAGTTTTGTCTGTCAGTGCCACATACCCATTCTGCCCTGATGTACTAGTGTTATTTGACTTTCACTTGTTAATCAGAAGAGGAATTCATCTGCAGTGCCAAGATTCATAAAACATTGGGACATTGTCTCCGGTGTGCTTGCTGGTCACTAGATGCTTCTACAATACAAATGGTAAATGCTGTATTTCTGTAGACTGTTCACTCTGTTTGCCCAACTTACATTGCCTTTCTTGTCTCAGCAAAATTTCTTTCCCTGTCCCCTGGTAACAGAGAGTCCTTCACTGCACTCATCCCGTCTCAGCCCTTGCTTAATCTCACTGTAGCTTTGCTTCCATTTCAAAATCCTGTAGACGGCTCCCCTTTTTTTGAAAGTACCAGTTGACTTCACCTGAAGTCAGTTTTACGGTGGATGTGTCACAATCCAGATGACTTAATACAGGCAGGCTGTGAAATTCTGCTACCTTCTCGATTTCTTTCTAGATGCTGATTTCTTGGTGCATATTTTGAAGGGTACGACTGCAAATATTTTGTTTCTGTTGTGCTCTGTCATCAACTTTGACCCAAGTACCTATGTATTTCTCCACCTCACATATTTCTCCCTGCCAACAAAAACACGCATGATACACGTAAGTGGAAAAAAGGATTATGATTACTATTAGGATGACAAGCTTTCCTGATTGTTCGGTTTTATCTTGCTGAAATTTGCAGTCTTTAACTGGCATTTTCATAATACGTTTTAACAGCATTGATACCACTGTTTCCTTTGCTGTCTCTGCACCTTTTCTTCTTTCCTTATCTTGTGTTTATATCCGATAAAAGCACATACTGCCCCACATGAATCTGCTGCTTTTGTTTCAGAAACCAGGTATGTGACCTTAAAATTAAGCACAGAAATAGCGGGACAAGCTAAAACTGAAGTTAGAGGAGGAGGGTTCCAGACTATTACAGAGCAATTCATATCGAATAGCCCTGGACCTGTGCTGACATATTAACAATAAAAAGGAATCATCTGTGGAAGCAAAGATGGTAAGTCACAGAGGGCACATATAAGTACAGCCTCAGAGCTATAAAAGCCAGACTGACATTTATCACTCCGTGCATATTGGAGCTGTCATGTTGGTCCTCAGATGATCGTGTTACTACCTTCAAGACATTTTTTTAGATATGAAGCAAAGATTAGAGAGGGAATGAGAGAGAGGCTTGCTAATAAGTATTGGGTGAAAGCCACATAAAGGAATTAGCATTTATATTATTTATTGTCCCTTTTTCATCAACGATACCCCCCTTCTTTCTAATTTTTTCCTTCCCCTTGGATTTTTCTAACCTTACACTGAGAAGATCTTTGTACATTAAACCTAGTTCAGCTTCAGAATGGATTAAAATCAGTTTGACTAAATACTATGTTCAGTGAACGACAAATTGTACAGCTTCACACATTATTATTTGTCCTAAAAGCTATTATGTAAATATATTGGCTTATATAAGCTTAAATAGGATGACACAGGAATGCAAAGAGAGGGCATACATACAGATCTATTGAAATGATACTCTGTGAGCATATCCTCTAATAGAAAATTGCATATTCTCACTCAGAGGGCAGAAAAGAACCATATGTCTATTTTAGTGGTTATGTCCTGAAATGATGCACTTATTCCTTTTATAATATTTTGAAATAAATACATATGGGACCGGTCAGATGTCAACAGTGGCACTGAAAGGAGTATGAATTAGTCACACTGGCACACAGGGCCCTGGAACAATGAACACTGCTCTGGAAGACCCTTGAATGCAAGCCTATTTGCCTCTTAATCCAAATGAATAATTAATGATAATTATCATGCTGCAGTTATTATCTGTGATAATAATATATCCGTAAGGTGAATAAATTCAATCTGCTACTATGCAGAAATGGCAACTCATAATATTCTTAAGAAATACAGATATAATTATCGGTATTAACGGTCAAGAAAAAAAAGAGATTTTTATATAAAGAATTACAGCAAAAGGTCTAAAGTTTAGTGAGAATGAATTTGATTGCATTATGTTTAGTGTTTAGCTGTCATTTCTATGGCATCAGTTGCAATCTTTTCACAGCTTATTTTCCTAAGACACGTTTAGTGAAAAGTGAAATGTGCATTTGTTTGTTACAATCTATCCATAACTTTTCCATCAGCCCACTGCTAGAGAAGATCAGGCTCAGGGTCTTACAAGCGTCCATCTGCAAACCAGTCCATTTGTGTAGTTCACTAAGCTGGCAATTTTCCTCAGGTACAAAAACTTTAAAGTATTAAAGCAAAAATCAATAAAACCAAATAAAATATTAAAAGGTCAAATACATGTTTGAAGCTTGTACAAAACCAGCCATAACATTTATTTTTGAGAGCACCGTAGGTGAGCTGTCAGCTAGGCAGAGTAGTAGGCAATCATATTTAATCCGATCTCCCTCATCAGGCTTGTTGTGACAAAGGAAAATGGGAGGGGGATGGGTGAACGGGAGCAAGAGGAAGTAACTACTCCCATTCTGTTTGAAATTGTTTTTGTATCTCTTTATTTTGACTATTGAGATTCCAGTCATATAAATTAAAGACTTTAAAGTCTACTTAATTTGAATTAAATTAATGACTGAGGAAAAGCTTTGAAATTCAAAGTTCATGCAGACCTTTAACTCACACCAGGAAGGCTTGGTTTCTCCCTCCTTCTTTTCATCATATGATTCGAAAACTGGTTTACTCAGGGGAATGGTAATGAGATGTAGAGTTTCTCACCTCTAGGTCATCGCTTCAAATCTGGCCCAGGTTGGTAGGAACCAAAATTCATTATCATCTACTTATGGTTCAGCGGCCTATGTGAAATGGGTTGATGGTCTTTCAGTCTAGTTTTCAGTGGGCAAGTGTCCACACAATAATAAACACTAATTAGCACTGGAATAGGGCTGAAAGTTGTATTCCCAGTCTAAAGTCCAGGGATTGTTTTGACAACCCCTCAAAAGTCTGGCACCTTCTGGGATTACCTTCGAAGCAGGGGGGGTTAATTCTTATTTGATTGTCACTATGATTCATTCATTTTTAATTTTTTTCTGAAGAAATGGGCAAAAGAAATTGCCTCTTTTTCACTCCCCTTTTCATCAGAAAACAACAGATTTCCCTCAAAGTGGATCCTGACAGGTGACAAGAATAATAACGTGTAAGAGTCAGTAAAAGGATGCATTATTAATCACCCTGGGTTTCATTTAGGCCGTCAGCTCAGTGGGTGAGCTCTGTAGAAGAAAGAGTGGAGATATTATCATTATTATTTACTTGTCCATCCAAGAGTCACGAACCAGGACATCATTGTATTAAGCAATGTGCAAACATAGAAGAGAGAGCTAGTCCCTGCCCTGAAGAGCATACAATTTAAACATAAAACAAGAAAGAGTGTATACTTACAGGTAGATGTACATAGGTGGAGGAATACTGAGAGACAATTATGCTATGGCTGCCAGCTTAGTGATTACTTTTAACAACAGTATGGTATTTCTAGTACTAAAATGATAAAATACGTTGTCAAGGTTTTTTGTGGGCATCACAGAAAAGAGAGGAATTCTGGAATGGAGAATTAGTAAGGGAGAAGTTGTATTTGCAGATGTTAAGGCAATCATGAAGGACAGCTTGGGGGAAAAATCTTATTTGAAAGTGGAACAAGAGGACAACCAGTCCTGACACTGGCTGTTCATTAGAGTCCAACGATTAACGCAAAATTAAAACCAGTAAACTATGGAATGAGTGAAGAGTGTTTACAAGTTGCTATAACACGCTGTGGCAAGCAAGCAAAGAGGGAAGAGGAAAAGGAAAGGAAATATTATGAAAGCACTGAGCTGGAAGATGGTCTTTGCAATAGCAACCGAAGTGTGACACAATAGTGCTCGTTAATGGTTGAAAAAACAGTGTTGCAGTAAGATAGATAGAAGGTGATGAAGGACTTGCTCTATGTGTGTGTATGTATCTGTATGAAGGGAATAACTTGTGGGAAGGGAAGATGCAGAAAAGTTCATCTCAAAAATGCCCTGCCAAAAGGCTTACTAAACTTAGGCACACCCTGGATGAGACCTAACAATATAAATCTTATTAAAAAAATACATTTTTATAGTATGCTTCAGTGGCAGGAAGGTGAAAATATGATCCAGTGATCCAGAAAGGTGTTATTGGAGAGTATTTGTCAGAAATAATTAAGGGCTTTGCTTAACCTTTTAAACTGACTAAGAAGTTAGGGAATCACAAGCAAGTAGAAATCGACAAAGCTGACTTTCTTGTGGAGCAGCAGACAATTGTATGTAAAGAAAAGTCTGGGTAGCCACATAAAAGATGGTGGATGTGCCAAAGAGGATGAGAACAAGAATGTCTAGGAAGAGGTTTTTAGAGTGTCTGGCAAGAACTGTTTTCATAGAGGGCAGGGGGCAAAAAGCTGTGTTGGAGAGGCTATGGGTTGGAAAGGGAGAAGAATTACTGATTCTTACCCTAGACATCCTATTTGATGAATTTAAATGAAATGGAGAAGGGAGTTAAGGCTGTACTTGGAGAGGAAAGAAAGGTCAAAGGTGACATTTTCTAAGACTGGGGCATCTAAAGCATATTGTACTGTGAGGGGAAAGTCAAAGTAGTATGTGAGGTTAAGGAGAAGAGTAAGAGAGAGGTTGTGCGTGGGAACAAAGGAAGTTAGGAGCTGGAAGAGAACAGGGTCACTGGGGCTTGTGGATGGGATTTGGAGGGGAGAGCGAAGGAGAAATGTCAGTGTTTATAACAGAAAATAGCGCAGGATCTGTAAAAGGAGGAGGAAATTTGAGATGTGTGCCAAGGTGAGAAAGGAAGGTCATGGCTTGTGCTGCCTATGCTTTCTTGGAAGAAATGCAAAATTCTGGCTGACACAAAAGTAAAAGGAAAAGGCGGAGATTTGAGAAATGAGTTAAAAATGGTAAAAAGTCACCTGGGACTGTGGGCCTGGCATTCAGTTAAGCTAGAGCTGTGTATTTGGGAAGGCATCAAAGAGGAAAAGATGAATCTGCAGTGGAGCTTGACAGGGTAGATTGTATGTGGTTCATAATAAAGAATGGATAATGTGTATGTTGGTGGTGAACCAGGAAAAGGGAACGGCGTAATGGAGCTTGAACTGGAAAAGAGGAGCCACAGGCAACTTAGGTGGAGGAAAGTAACACAAAACATGTATGGAAGAAGGCCTATTGTTGGGCCTTCAGTAATGATTCAAATTTACAAAGCGAGAGCAGCCATCTAGCTTGGTGTTGTGTGAGAAGTGGGTTTTGATTCCTTAAGCTTCAAAATTCATTTGCCAGATCCTAGGCAAAAGACGGGTGAAGAAAGCCCGCTTGCCCTCTTCCTTTTCAGGTGATACAAATATAGCTACTACAGGACAAACAAATCCCTTGTCGATTCAGTTGCTGCACAGCCTCAGAGTACAACATAAACTGCATTGCTTTATTACTTCAGTTAGTCTGTATCACAAACTTCACAGTGAATGTAAGCATTTTTATTTCCTTTCCTTGGAATTATTAAAATCTCTTTTGTAGATGGTTATAAAATGTAACGTGTAAGATCTATCAGAATAGAAATTTTGGACTTGTTCATTGGTTTCTGGACATGGATAATAGATTCAGCCTTAGCATCTATATACATTTTTTTTTTTTGTATTAATCTTTTCCTCTTACATCCATTAAAGTGTTAACCTAGCTTCCACGTAAATCTTGAAGATGTGTTGTCCCCTTATACAGGAGATACGTAGATATATATATATAATGTATTTATACTTAAAAGTACATTTTAGAACCTTTGGGGTATGCTTTACACATGTTTTTTGTAATAAGAACAAAATCCCGGTCAATGCAAATGATGATATAATAGTCTATGAGTCAGTTTTTGCATACTACCAAGTGAGAAGGAAACAATCAAGATTGATGTACCTACAGACGTAGTAGGCAGGTGTCAGTGGCTAATTTCAGTGATTAATTTCAGTGCACTGAAACTGAGTGATGTCAGGAGTCCTATAGGGAATCGGGCTGAGTTCATCTCACTAAGTCTCCTTGGCAACTTTTCTAAACGGTTTTCAGGGGGACAGTATTTATCCACTGTATCACTGTCATGTTTTATTCAAGCTCACTATTGTGTCCAAATGAGTAATAAAAATTTAATTTTCACTGAAGTAACTAAGAAATAAATAGTCACTATAAGTAATCTTTTAATTTGATGTGTAAATATGGCACCCTAAGAGTCTTACATCCTAGCAGTCTTCTAGTCCTGGTAGGATTTTTATCTTCTCTCTACTGCTCCTATGCTATTTATTGATTGAGTGACAGACAGTTAAGAAGCAGTAGTGATGTATTAATAAGTAAGGATAACAAGGAACAGGATCTGTGCAGGAAAGAGAATCAAATCAAAGCCCTCTGAAGGAATAGCGCCTGTCTGAATTCCGGGGTGATCTGCTTAACTGGGCTGCAGTTTGGCCAGTGGGCACACTCATCAGCCCAACCAGCTACAGCACTGTGGTGTTTTCCTCCTGGATGGGACTGCAGGGAAGAGCTGGAGGTGGCACGTGTGTGAGATGGCTGTGGTGAAAGCACAGGTTTCAAGCAGGGAAAAAGAACTGGGAAGTTTGAACAAAGTAAAGCGCGACATGGAGGAACGTGGAAAAGGAAGTAAGAGTTGTTCTTAGGGGAGCAGAGGTCCAGGAAAATCTGCAGGAAACCAAGTTTAACAGTTGTATTGCATGTGAAAAAACTTGAAGTGTTATTTGCTTCTTCTTGCCTTTAAGATCTTTTTAAATACATCTTTTTAAACTCTAGGTACCTAGGCCCCATTTGGCAAAGCGCTTCAGCATGTGCTTGGCTTAGCAAATTAGTTGTATGTAATTCTTAATTGACCAGATGATCTAAACGTGTCTCAAGGTATGTATAAGATTAAACCTATGCATATATGCTCTGCTGATTTAGAGGCTAAACGATGTGAAGGGCTCTGCCACGTGGAACCAAGAAAAGTATGGGGTAGCCATAAGTAACAGAGTATGAAATATTAACTGTTTACACAAAGACTGCCCATGGGACCATATTATGATACAGGAATTACTTGTTACTAATAGAAATAGTGAAGAAGAATAACAATAACTTTGGCATACTGCATAGGAAGTTTGTAACATGCACATCCTTTTGCAGTTGCTCTTCTTGGGTATTTCTGGTTATTTCAATATACTTTTATTCTATTAGGCTTAAGACTAAATTACTAGGTCTGAAAAATTCTGAAAGCTAAAAGGATACAACTGCAAATACACAAATAAATAAATAAACAAATATTTACCAGACCAGTAACTTTTTGCAAGTTCATTGTTAATCCTTACTGGTTTTGTCAAATACTCGTGCAATTTAACAGTACCATATATTATTAATGTTAACTCAAATTGCAGGAGCACACAATGCACTGACTTGCATTTTGTCATATGAGAAGACTAACCTAAATGAACCTTCCCCTCATACAAAGTTATCATGACATCTTTCCTGCACAACTTTTAATAGACTGGGTCTGACACTGGGTCAGAGAGAAAGTTGTCTCCAGAAAGGGCCAGCAGCAATGCAGATCTGATACAGATTGTCACACTTCATGAGTCTTATGCAGGGAAGCATGTCTAAGTTTGCTTTTGACTCATTGTCTGGCATGTTTATAGCAATGTAGCCCCATGGGAATGTATTCTATAGTCATCCCAGTTACCTGGGGCACTCTTGTGCTAGAACAACCTGGATTAAACAAAGTTGTGGATAGTGCATCTGTAATATACACATATGAAACTACAAGAAAATATAATAACAGCAGAATGGAGAGAAGAGAAGGAAGGAAGGTCAGTGGCACTGTTATCAATGTCAAGCAGCAACACTTGCTTCTGTGTGCTTGCAACTGCAGAGAAATTAAGTCATATAATCACCTGGGGAGGAATAATCCCAGGCACCAGTACAGGTTAGGGGTGGACCTGCTGGAAAGCAGCATTGCAGAGAAGGAATTGTGAGTTCTGGTTGACAACAGGTTGACCACAAGTCAGCAATGTGTCCTTGTGGCCAAGGCGAATGCTATCCTGGGGTGCATTAAGAAAATGTGACCAGCAGGTTGAGGGAGGTTCTCCTCCCTCTCTACTCTGCCCTGGTGAGGCCACATCTGGAATACTGCATCCAGATCTGGGCTCTCCAGCTTAAGAAGGACAAGGAATGACTGGAGGTAGTGCAGCAGAGAGCTACAAAGATGGTTAAGGGTGTGGAGCATCTTCCTTATGAGGAGAGACTGAGAGAGCTGGGTCTGTTCAGCCTGGAGAAGAGAAGGTTGAGAGGGGATCTCATCAACGCTTATAAATTTCTCGAGGGTGGGTGTCAAGAGGTTAGGACCAAGCTCTTTTGAGTGGTGCCCAGCTATAGGATGAGGGACAATGGGCACAGACTGAAGCACAGGAGGTTCCATCTGAATATGAGGATAAACTTCTTTACTTTGAGGGTGCCAGAGCACTGGAGCAGGCTGCCTAGAGAGGTTGTGGAGTCTCCTTCTCTGGAGGCATTCAAAACCTGCCCGGACACATTCCTGTGTGATCTGCTCTGGGTGACCCTGTTTTAGCAGATGGGTTGAACTAGATGATCTCCAGAGGTCCATTCTAACCCTAACCACTCTGTGATTCTGTGATTCTATAATCCATTCATGAATATTCAAGAATTCACTGCAATTTCCTTACGGTAGCAAATAAAACATTTTCATAAGGAAACGATGAAAACTTGTTAAATCCAAAGTGATTTAACAGCAATTGCTGCTAAGTATTGAGAGAAAATATCGATATTATGTCTTTCAAAAGTATGCTTTCTACAATACCATATTTACAGGAAGTAATAGTTTCCAAACAGCCAAGTATTTGGATTTGTTGGTAGGATATTCTTACAAAACACAACTGATGGAAATGTCTGTCCAAAAATACCAGTAATAATCCTGAATCCATTGCCCTGTTCATTCCTAAGAAGAAATAAACAGCATCTTTCCTTGCAGATCTCAGTGTCTGTGCTCAGCAGATGAAATTCACCTGTGGGAAAGCGGAATGATCAGGACTCTCCATCTACTTCTGTCCTGACTTCTGCTTCAAAAGGAATAATAGGTTAAAATATAAACAATTTTATTCCAGTGTACTTTTAAATGTTTTATAGCTGTTCACACCCCACTTTGTAAAGTAGTTTCTGAAATGCACAGTGTCAACATATTTCTCTTGAGAAAAATGACCTTTTTGTTCATTACTTGTGTCTGCATCACAGTAAGTGCTGGTGTGATCATACTAGAGAATGAAAGTATTCTTCTTCATGCATAGGTATTCAGGACGCTAATCGACCTGGCAAAGTCTCTCAGCTAGGACCTGAGGAACATGCTTTATCTCTTGAGATGAGAGATTGATTCTGTTTTTGTGACGTGTCTGTCCGTAGCCTACACAGTGATACCAGTGATTGATGCTCTACTGTTGTGTGGAGATACATCTCCAGCAAAGTAGGAATACGCTGCCTCTTCAATAAAACATTTTGAATAGCTTTGTAGTCTCCATTTTGAGAATTGTGATATTTGCTAAGCATTGCGTTGTACTTTGTTACTTATATGAACAGAACAGACAAATGATTTCCTGTCTGATATAGAAGAACCTGTTCAAAAACCTACGTATTTAAATGAATAAAAAGCTAGCTTACATAAACCTTTTAAAGTCTGAAGTGCTTATCTCTTTGAAATGAACTGTTTTTTAATCAAAAACAAATTAGAAACTTTATTGCATGATGAATTAGATATAAGTATCAAGAGGAGTCTGGGCAGAAGTGGTTTTAGTCATTTTCATTCACTCTAGTCAGTGAGGCCAACTGTGGTGTATTCACACAATTTTCAATGGTTACCTCTGGGCAGAGACTCTTCAGCAGCCACAGTGATTCCGTACCTACTGCCCTTTTAATTTTTCTACTGACATCCAGCTTCCTTCCCTAAAACGTTAGCATCAGCTGAACAATTCTTTTGATTTTAGGATGGGTCTGTGCCCATCAAAATGAAAATGAGACAGACGAAAGAACAGGGCCTAGAAAAGTATCAGTTACCTCAAAAAATATTGAAATAAATTCAATTTTCTGGTCTCGCAAGACCCCATTCTTGACTGTGCCTGCTGATCTGTGCTGTAATGTAAAAATACAGCAGTCTGTGTTGTGGTTACAGGAGAACTCTGCACACAGCATTTTATAAACATTTTCAAAAGCAAATAAAACACACTTTTTGTTTGAATTCTGTCTATCTGTAAACAGAAACATTTGACACTACGTATTTTAAAGCATGAGTTTGTGCTCATATCCATGTCATTGGTATCAATGATAATTAACAACTAAAATTAAAGGAGAGATAGATGAATACCTGAAATGTTGTATAGCTATTTCTAAATTAATACTGGTGTAGGACTTAACAGTGCTTTTTCTTTCCTAGATACTTGCTTTCAAGGAGTCAGACTGTAAATCTGCAGACATTTAAAGAGAGGGAGGACAATTGCCCCTACACTTCCACCAGTCCAGTTCCTTCCATACTTTTAAAGACTCTGCCAGTTTTACAAGACTCATTTCACATGGTTAACCATTGCAAACAAATTTATGCATTTTTCATACCCACAGGTTGATATCATAAAAGAAGCCCCTGAATTGTGAAGATAGAGCATTTTCCATTAGTTTTGTAATTTTCATAATCTGCTACTATTCCTCTGTCTAGTTTATATTCTCTGACCTTTTGGTGGCATTTCAACTTGCATAGATGAGTAAATGCACAAATATTATATTCTGGGTCATCCCTAAGTATGTACAGTATTGAACACAGGCATGCTTCCTGGAAGGCTCAGAACAAATGAACACCCATGATCCATTTGCATACTCAACATTTAATTTCTTCCAGCTAAATGCCACTTCTGCAGTCCCAGCAGTTTTGCTGCTGAATATCTAGCAGATATGAATTCCTTAGTGGGAGAAACTGTGTACCTAGACAGAGAACATTTGCAAATGAAATACGTTTGTTAAATTATAGCATCAGAATAACATATCTTTGAAAACAGAAATTGGCTAGGAATATACGATTTTAAACTATTAACAATTGTCACAACTCAAAGAGATAGCTCAGTGTTATAAAAAGTCTCTTTCAACAAAGAATAGACATAAATCTATCACCTTATATTCTCAGAGTATGATTCATCTCACTTTATTAGCTTTCATAACATAGACATTAAGTCTTGTGTGGGCTACATCTATAGTCAGTGAATTGAATATAGAGTTTGCTAGAGGGTGACCTGATCTTTCCTTAGGTAGTATCTTGGGTAAACAGGATAAATTACTAGATGCGGTTTCTGTCTGCTGATTGCTGATGGACATTATGATATTGGCTTACACTAGACATCTGTTTTAGTGGTTTAAGTTAGAAGGAAAGAATCTCATCCTACACATGTTATGAATCTCAGTCATCTCAATTATTTTACCCAAGAAGCTTAATGGAAGTCAAGCTTTAAACTTCCACTAGTAGTTACACTCACTTCTTGGAGACTCAAACAAGATATGTGTACTCGATGATGAATTTAAACATTGCCAACAGTTTTGGTAAGCCTGTGTTGAATCATACAGCTCTTTAAAGAATATAACTCAAGGGTTTCTGGTTGGGTGGATATATAATTTGCTTCAGTGTCTTGTGCTTATATGCTATGCGCTGATTACTGTCACAATGGACTATTTTCAGTTCCTTATAAATTCCTTAAATTCTAATAGCGGCCTGAAATCTTAAATTCTAAAGGTCATCTTCAGGCTAAAATTCTTAGGTACTCCTCAGATAAAACTGTTCAGTTCTTTCTGCAAACAGAAGTGGTTAGGACAAGCAAACAATCACTAATACACATGTCTGTTATAAAATAAAAATTGATGGCCCATTCCTTTGTAAGCTCCTACAGTGCCATGCCTTTAGAATATGAATTCTGTGCAGCTCCACCAGGGAGAGGAGCTGGGCAGAGTTCAGGTAATTGAAACCCACTTAACTAAGGGGCGAACTGGCAGATGTTGGTGTTAGTGAGGTAAGCACACTGTAATCAGGAAATTGTGAAAATGTGCAAAGACTGAGAGGGGATTGCATAGACCTCACAAAGAGCTGGGGTTAAAATAGGCAATTTACCCAGACAATGGGACAGGAGCAAGAAGCTCGGGAGAGAAGATTTGATCCGAAGTGGATTGGCTAAAAACATAGTAGAGTGCGAAGACTGAGTAATTAAAATTGGGGAGCTAGAATTACCTACTGAAAGAGAATAGGATTGAAAAGGAATGTTGGATTACAGCTGTGATAGCCAGATGACATGACTACAGCTCACTGAGCAACAAGAAGAAGGTTGAGAAGTCAGAAGAAAGCAGCACAATATCTGGACAGAGATGAAAAAGGGGCAAAGACAACCTGTAATGAGCACACCTTTCCAAATCTGTGAGCTGAATCTTTTTTCTCTGCCAGAAAATATCTTCAAAACCATCCACAGAAAAAGGCTCTGTGTACACTGACAGACTAGAAATTCACTTTACAAGTAGTGGACAACTCAGGGAGATCTGTCTTTCCAGTTGTTTAAAGTGAAGGTTAAAAGAACCTGAAGCCAGATAAATTCAGATTTGAAGTATGATGTACATTTTAAATACTAAAAGTTAGTAATAATTATAATTTATTATGACATATGGCAAATTTTCCATTGGGGAGGACCCTTCAAGTAGAAATACCAGTATTTTCCAGGTTTCAAAAAGACGAATTCATATGCCCTCTAATATCTAATGATTGTAGTGTTTACTTCTGTCTTAATCTGTTAATGCCCTGTCCAGACCCCCATTTTAAACCATATAGAAAAGAACAAGATATAAACCATATAGAAACCATATAGAAAAGAAGAATTTTCAGAAAAAAAGTCTACAACAATTTAATGAAGTTTCATCCACACAGGGAGTGGAAACATGACTTCTCAGTCATTAGTTGCAAACTCGTTTTATTGACTATCTAATCAAATTTCCTTACTAGTGCTTCAAAGTAATTTGATATTTATTAGCAATATAAATACGTATTGTACATTTATGTTCCATAAAATATAGAAAAAAAAATTGCTCAGGCTGAGTAGAAATGAACTGTATTGGTGAAAAAAACCTGCACTTTTTCTATATTTCATACTGTTTTCTTTGCAGTAAAAAGCATGTAAAGTGACTTTTATATTGTGCTTTATATTGTTGTATGATTCTTTTTAACAGATGGGAGAATAAAACTGTAGAATAAATAAATTGTTTTCAGTGATAGAACAACAACAAAAAAATCCTTATTTCACTTATTATTTTCACCTCCAAATACTAGAGAGAAAGAATTTTATCTAACCCAGATGATGTATGTATAAAGATATTAAGTGTAAGGGTTGAAGAGTATTCATATATATATAAGTAGGTAAGAGTAACACATGAAGGCTCTGATAAATCAAAGGGATTCTATACACCTAAGTTTAAGTCATAGAATATTCCAAAGGTGCCTAACAAAACTGATTAAATCTCCTAACAGCTATTTTGTAAGCACAGCATCCACATATAGAGGCCATTTGAGTACATTGATTAAGTGATTTAAATCTATCACAGCAATTTCTATTTGTAGAGTTTTTATTTTACAAAATATCTAGTTTTCTTACTTGTTAAGGTAATGTTCCCAAGTACGCAACAAATGTAAGAACAAAATATAATCTCCAGACAATATGAACAAATGCTCTGGATGTTGTCAATGTTCCTGTTTTGCAAATTATTGTAAAAGAGAAGATTACTACATTTCTTTTAGAATCTAAATAATCTGAGCTCATTTTCTGGAGTTACCCCTCTCCCCAGGGAGTACAGAGGGAACAGAAGATGTGTTTTATGTAAGTTTTTCAGAAGGTTCCTAAGGCCTAAAGAATTTGGGTCTAAATTCAACACTTTGCAGAAACGTTTCCAGATCACCTATGTCAAAAGTTTGTTCATTCCCAAGAACAAGATTTCAGCCAGGTAAGAGATTTCTCTTACTCCCTTTCTATCCAGTTTCCCATGACCTACATGGAGTAAAAAGCTAAGTTCCTCTTTTTCTGACTGAAGCATATATTATAACCTATACAACAACACTTGTTTTCAGTAGGCTTTTCCTCTGGGTTCATCGTAATTCCCACCAATGTCAGCAGGAGTGATGTGAACATATGGTTAGAGAAGGCCTGAGAGAGGGCAGCTATTCTCATGCCAAGTGTACAAGATTTTGCACCACATTTCAAGCGTTTTGTGGATTGGGTGCTGCCAGAAATGCTGTACGAACAGCATTGTTTGCAGTATTTTGACATTGCATGGAGACAACCTGAAAACACAAGCAAGCAATTCAGCATTGCTGAAGGGTGAAACTTCAGTGGCTGAACAAGTTTTCAGCAGAAGGATGAGCTTTAACTGAACTAATTTTCTCATCATCTGACAGGCTGCTTGGACACATGATTGCTTCATTTGTCCATAGAAACCAGAATGTCTCTTTCTATTAAGGTCTATTCATACCAGCAAGAGGCGACTAACTTTTGTCAAAATAAGAACTGTGAATCTCCAGACTGAAGGTTGCAGTTTGTGAAAGGTCCTGGAGGCCTCCTTATTTCACTTTTCTTGAAAGACAAATTACTTACGTTTTTTTTTTTTCTTCTCTCCAGCTGTATGTTCCCTTTAGTGCAGTTCTTTTTAGGTGAAGACAAATATCCAAAATACTTTGAAACCAGAAGTTGCTTGTTACAGCTCTGCGGCCTCTCTGTTGGGCCATCAAGTAACTGTTTTTTTGAGACTGACTGAAAGTTCTCCAGGATTTTTAAATTTGCAGGATCTAACGTATGTTCTGTAGTGCAGGAGTCTTTTAGTTCTTAAACACAGGAAGGTTTAAGGAACACTTTAAATAGCCAGCAAGGGATAGCTGGGACACTTGCTGTCCCTACTATGGGCCCATTACTAAACTGGGGAAACCCAGACCTACCATTCAGGCAGCAAATCACTGAGATAAAAGGAATAAAATCTTGCTGTGAAGGAGGAGCATAAGGGGTAACCGAAGAATATATTTTAGCGTTCAGACATTTACCCACAGATGTCAGTTCACGTCTACCTAAACCAAACTGCCGCAGTCTTTGTGGCCTAGCCATTACAGATTACCTCTTGAGATTTGAATACCATTCTCATTTGGGGTAACATGGGGTTTATCCTTAAAGTCAAAGTCCTTTGAAAAGTTTATTCAAAGTAATGGTTAATCCAAGTACGAATGTCACGCAGATACATGAGAACTGAATTTTCCAGTCAACAGTGCAAGCCTCCACAAATTGAAATAAGTACTGTTTTCTTGAGGGATTGCGAAGGAATTCTCTATGCCAAATATTTGATCTGTTCTGCTCTCTTGCAAGATATATACTCTGCACAAAACACTCTGAAATGGGGCCTGCTTGTCCAGATGAATGCATTATTCCAGTGTGTGGAGAAAGACTGATCTAGAGGCAAATTACTGAGTGTAATTTATTCTATATCCTTGCTGGAATAACTTGCACTCCTGAGCCTCCTCAGATGTGTAGTCAATAGGGAACTGTCTGGCTACATGAGGTTTCTTAATACATCTTTCAGCTAAATCAGAGATTCAAATGCAAAATCCAGCACTCAGGGAGATCATCTGAATCTGTGATGCTCCCTGGAGAACTGGAGGTCTATAAACCAATGAATGGATTACAATGAAATGTAAATTCAGTATTTCCAACTCTGGGAGAAATGATGATACTCCAATATTTTTCAGGCTTCACGTATCTCCCTCAGTAAAATAGTAACACCTCTCAGCAGTTATCGAGTCTGCAATGTACTTTGGGAGAAAGCTTACATGTTGATTCTATTTAAAACCATAGTTTTTATGTATTTTTATGTATTTTAATGTATTTTTTTTGTATTTATATTTTTATGTCTTGATATTGGGAACTGTCTCAGTCCTAAATGCTTACAGCAACGGTATGCAGGTTTATTTTTTTTACCTGTTACAATGAAGTAATTTTTAAAGACTTGTTCTAGACTTGGTGAGAAAGGGGCTGCTTGGTCTATCCTGAAAACATAGCAGAGGGCCACAGGGCTGAAGACAACTGCAGATAGTTCAAGCGACTAGTTGCAGAAAAGGGCTGCTGAGGTAAGGAACAGAAACCATTCAGTTGCAGTCTAAGGACGATGAAGGGGTGCTCTATTCATTCAATACTTTAAAAAAATCCTGTAAATGTTATGTAATTTGAAATCTGATATTGTCCTCCTGCGAGATAAGTAAGGTTGTACAAACTAGGTTGAATTAGAAGGGAGATCTCCTCAGCCCCAGGTAAACTGCTGAGATGCAGTAGTTGATCTTTCTTCTCGTATTTCTCCCCTGCTTTTTTAGTGCCAAAGCAGTGTGATAGTTTCAGCTATCGTATTTGTACTTGTCAAATCAGCCCTTTTGCTTCAAACTTGTCTCATTCCTTCCAAAGATGTTTTTCAGGCTTTTTTTTCTAAATTTATTTGTCATTTGCAGACTCAGAAGCAGCACAGAGGAGTCCTTCGACTGCCCTTCATCACCATATGAAAGAGGACAGAAAGCATGTGTCTACCTTACTGATTGGCGTGATGCACAGAAAGAAGGACCAGGGCTCACTTTTGCTGCGATGTGCCATGGTTCTTGGATCACAGAGCTATACTGTCTCTTCCTGGTGATGAAGCTCACGCTAGCTGCAAGTGTAGGCACGCATCATGCAAGCATAAAGAGATAACTGTTGTAGAACCTTACACCCATGTTACAAAGAGGTTGTATAGGCCCTCCTAGTGCAGTGCTTTATCCATGGTTCCACCAGGAAAGCAACCAAGTCATACAAACTCATGGTACGTGTCTGTGCTCACTGCATGACTGCAAACGCAGATGCTGCATTTCAAAGACTCTAAGCAATACGATTTCAGAAGATGCTTTTTAAAAGGGGAAGTGATTGTCATTATGAAGTTTGTAACTGACACATGTATGTGATAAAAAGCTCAAAGATGAAATAAGTTCACTTTTGTGTTATACCACTGATGGCGTTAACTTACAGACCAAGTTTTTGTCTCAGATACTCCAAAGCAGCCCTCGCTGACTACAGTGTGTGCACACAGTCTCAGATGGAGCCTCTAGCTATTTAATTTTCTGGGAACTATTTTTTGTTTTGTTCTATTTTATTATTGGAGGCAGTGAATCGAATTCTGACCTAGGCTCTACAGTAATGTCTTTGGGCTGTGACACTGGAGCAAAGAAAGAGTTACAAGAAAACAGAATTTAAAAGATAGTATGTTCAGTGCACTGATTCTCTCCGGTTATGTATTCACCCTGGAATCAATGAACAACACAGAAACTCTCAACACGAGTATAAAGATGTCAGAATAAGTTCCTTAATCTTGATGTAGTTTAAATATTACTTCTGGCTAAGTATTACATCTGAACCAAACACTTGATTTGAGTTTACAGACAAGAATCTGTTCCTGAGCTGATTCACGTCAGTTTTATGCTCGTAAACATCTTTTGATTTCAGTGGTGTTAATTCATATTTTCAGTAACTCAATGGGAACAGAATATGGAGTAGAGTCTTAAAATGTTTTTCAGAACAGCTAAATGAACTCCCTTGGTACATGAAAAAAATTGCTATTGTCAATCTGAGAGACAAAAAATGAAACCAGTCAGGATACAGCACATGTCTTCACTGAAACTAATACAGAGATGAAATACACAGCTCCCTGAATAGGATCATCTCCTTGAAAGAATCAGTATTATGTGGTACATAAAGGCTGTTATTGCATCACTGTTTTCACATAAGATAGGGTGTATAAGATAAGTATTGCATACAAGGGTCAAGACACTAAACTAATTTTATTAAGATCCTTTTATGTTAAATCAGAGAAGAGGATGGACTTGAAAAAGAAAGTGCAAATGATATATTTCCAATATTTTTTCTCTCAAATATTATGTGAAGTTAAGAGAAAGGAAGAAATAAAGACTTGAAGGTTGATGGAAAGTTAAAATATTCACAAAACAAACTTGATTTATTCAAGTTTTTTTTAAGTTCTAAGGAACATGCTTAATGGGAGCTGAAAGACCTAAAAAGAAACCTTATTGTGCTGCATAGCAAAGTGATGTGGAAAAAAAATACCCTCCATATTTCTTCAGCCTCTAGCTTAGCTCTCACTGTGGGGAATCTTGCTGTGAAGAGATTAATCACTGCTGCTTAATAGTATCTCTGCTGGTTGCTCCAGGATAGCAACTAGCTACACAATGCAGCCGATGCATTCTTTTAGTGTGGCACCTAGAGTACTGCGAATGTGCCAAAGGGATTTTGAACTTACCATGGTGCACAACTGACCAGCAGATGCTAGAAGAATGTTTGTTGGCTCTCCAGAGGTCACAGAATCCGGAGGAAGATGAAATAGTCTCTTTTGTCCTCTCCCCTTGCTTTTGTTTTATGGAGGTAGGAAAGGAACTACTTCCTAGAAATCTAGCTAGCTACCAGGCTACTTCCAGGACTAAGTCTCAAAGATTTTCCATTTTCTGAAGGTAGCCCTTACAATGAAACTTCATTAGGGATTTTGACTTCTCATCTTGATTTCACTCTCTTTTCCCCTGACATTTATAGCACTTAATTTCCTTAGGAGCAGAATGGACATTTACTTTGATTCAGTAATTCCTGATAGTTGGTTACATCTCATTCCTTAATCAGTTCTTTTTAGCTCTCCTTTATACTAGTGGCACAATGTCTCTAGTTCCTTTCAGTCCTTATTTGCCTAAACTCTCCAGACTATTTTCCTTTCCCTCTTGATCTCCTCCATTTGCAAATCTGCCTATTTTGGTGTCATCACCTCTAGTTGTTCAGTTTGCAATGAAGAAAAGTCCAACAAAGAAATCTTAACAAACTAAGTAATGTATAAGATATCAAACAGGGAAATTGATACAAGGAAGACTACTCAGCCACAGACACAAAGGAAGGTTCCTAGGATGCAAAAGCAACCCTTTTTCGAGTTCCTTCTCTTCTTGCATGGAGACTTGAACAGCTTTACCTGAATGCTCTTCAGAGACTGTGGTTCAAAGGTTCTGCCTTTAAAGGGATTGCACTTTTTTCCTTTGGCAAGAAAAATGGACAGTTTTACTTAAGATAAATGCTTTTCAAAGACACTTTCACAGAAGCTTTCATCTCCTTTTGTCTTTCTTTCCAATTTTCCCAAAAATAACTGCAGTGACAGAAGTGCAAAGTCTTTTTGATCATTTCAGTGGTAGTGATGACACAGCTTTGTGAACTGCAAGGCATGTTGTCTGAAAAAGCTACGTTCTACCAGGAGCAATGGAGGAAATGGGGCAGAGCGACTGGCAGTCTTTCCCTCACACCAGTCACCTGCCACAGATCCTTTTCCAGCAGGTGAGTAGAGGGTTGACAAACTGCTGCCTATGGGGACTTCCCCCATGGAAAGAATGGCTGTTGCATAGGCAGTAGAAGTACTTACAGCAAAACAGTTGTTTAAATTCACAGGGGAAAGTCTACTGTGTTTTGCTTAGAAGAAAAGATGATCTGGTATCTCCAGCTCCTTTTTTCAGCAAAACAGAATGGGAAGAGGATAGAGCAACGTACGCTTAAGCCAACTTGAGATTCAGCTTCCAAGTCACTGAAAACAGAAAACACTTAAATGTAGCTGTGTATATGTCATCCGGGTGTTTCACCTACTCTTATACTCACTGGGGGTTCAAAAGAGTTGCCTAAAAATGGATGTGCACTGCCTCACGAGACATTCTAGAGTGCCCTGCCCTACCCCTAGCTGCTGTGTCCAGGGGCGTGGGTTTTCCATAGGTCCTGTGCAGTATCTGCCAGCCTGCTGTGGACGTCTGAGATGCATTAGAGCATCTCAAATGAAGCTAGAAATCTGTGTTTAAGCAACTGAAACGACCCTGACAGTGTGGACCAGGTTTTATTGACCAGAATGGGTGTACAGATGAATCTGACATGTAGACGCATTTAAGTTTTGTTGAACTGAATTCCTCCCATGATGATCTCTTGCCGGGCTGTTGCTTACTGGTGGTACAAAGCACCCAACACTTGGTGGCTAAGCCAACATAAAGAAAAGCATGACCCTTGCTCCAAACAGCAGACAGTCAGAGCACAAGGCAAGGCACAGTGGTGGAGATGCACAGGGTATGTGGAAGGTATGTGGAGAAAAAAAGAAGGCAAGTGAAGCCTGGTGATCTAATAATCGCATAAGAGATGTTTGTTGCCAGAGAAAACTTTAGGAGACCGGAGATTCGCTTTTGCAGGAGTGGGGGACCTTCTAAGCAGCAACAGGGAAAACGTGTGAAGGTGTTAACCTGATAATTTGCCTATCCCTGTGAGGGATCTTCTTGGCGAAAAGAAGCAGCTTTGAAGTTGATGTGACTGGTGAAATGATCCTATGGAATAAGTCAAATGTGGTCAAAATGCAAGGTAAGTATGCTGTCTGCAGCAAGTATGTGAGTGGAGAAATGGTACATTTGTCAAGGACAGAGATTAAAAAAATAAGAATAATTTAGAAATGAAGTGATAAAAGACTTCGCTGTGTAAGTGGGCAGGAAAGGCCTTATCTTCCGCTGCTTAAAAATAAAATCTCAATTGTACTAGTTTAGATGACAGTACCCAGGCAGAGATCCAAGTTGAAGACTTGTTTGTGGGCTTGAACGGTAAGTAGGATGATGGTGTTTTCTGCAGCAATCAAGTAAGAAAGTAGCAAGGAAGGTGTGGGAGAAGAAAGATTAGAGAAAAATGCAAATAATCACTTTACCTGTCTGTGCAATTAACATCTAGGCCTACTTTGTAGCTTCCTGAAGCCTCAGTGTGGCATTCAGTAGATGACAAACATTTAAAATGAGGTACCCGCCAACACTTATTCAGGTAGAAATTTCAAATATTCTGGTATGTATTTCTTCACTATAAATAACTTTCTGCAATTTCAGTGTCCTAATTTTGTGTTCAAGGTAAAAGAGAGAAAAAAAAAAAAAGAAGAAATGCTTCAACAAAAAGTTATACTTTCTGGATTAACGTGTAGGTATTTGAGAGATTAAAGTACCCTACTGAAACGCAGGCAGAGATGCAAAAGTTATGATCTCTCTTTTCAAATATCATCTTCAAATACATATATATTTTCAGTGACTACTCTTTTTTTTTTGTTGTTGTTGTATTAAAGTTGGATATTCAATTACATTACTCCGAATTAGTTTTGTTACTCTAAAACCGTTATGCAGAATTTATCCTAGCCCTAACTAAAAGGCTTTGGAGATGGTAATTTTGTTGGTGTTCAAGTAAATGACATGAGGGAGATGTGCTTGGTCTTTCTTGGCTGTTCATAGGTTAGAGCATAATTTGTGTCATTTTGATTTTGTTACATTTAATAAAGGATGAACTCAGAGGAAACGTTATTGTTTATGGCTTGTATATTTTAACCATGTATATGCAAAATAGTGTTTCACTTTTCTGGTACACAGCTGCTTGATTAAAAGAAACAAGTTACAGTGGTGACTGTAGACACTTTACCTTGTAAATTGTGTTTTAGAAAAACTGCAACAAACAACATGTTTACAGCTAAGAGATACTTACAAAAAAACCTGAAACTTTGATCATGGAGGATTTTAATTTCACAGATACTTACTGGGATAACAAGTATGCAAAACCTGTAAGGTGGGAAGCATGTTTCCAGAGGCAATGCATAATTGCTTACTTACTGAAGTCAGTTTATTGACTGAACTTCATGATCAGAGGCTCCTGGCACCCAGAGCTAGGAAATTAGCCCATCTTCCTAAATAGAGCAGACCTGATCTATGGATCACAAATTCACAGTATAGAAAAGAAGATGAAGCAACACAATTACTTTTGGCTCAGTGGAAGTTTTGTAAAAATAAAAATACTGTAAGGTATTTTGATGGATATAACCATATAAATTAGGGATGTTTTTCTGGAAGATAAACAGCTTTTCATTATATGCCACAATATGAATTACTTACACCTTCACTTCAAGTGGAAGGAATAGCTTGTGGTAACATAAACAACTGAATGATCTTGATGGAAACGATGCAAGAACTCATGACTGTGTGGGAAACCTAGTGCAGAAAAAATGGGAATTATTTAAGAAACAGTTGGACATGCTGCAGTTACAATTCATTCAGCCTAAGTCACAACAGGGGGAATGTAACTGAGACAATGTGCTTAACCAGAGTGACAATAACAACATTTTTAAATGTCTGCTTTGGGAAGGGGGGAGATTGTTATTTACGATTTTAAAAAAATGCAGAAGTTAAAAGATAATTAGAAGATCAAGAAGAGATATTGTCTAGCAGATTAAGCAAAATATTTCAAGTATGAATAAAAGGCTTCCTCACAGATGGCATGTTTGCAGCAGGCAGTAAATTAAATGGTCACTAAAAAGTGGTAGTTGAGATTATAAAACATAAAGGACTTAATGTGATTTATCAGGAAATAGTACATTCCTTCTGCTTTTACAGTCTTTCACAAATAGAGTACAGGGAAGAGTTGTCCTAAGATGTATTTCTGGGTCTTGTTTGGTTTAGATAAGCTTGTCGTTGATTTCTGGGTTGCTGCTTGTGGATTAAACCAAGTGAAAGTTGGCCTTCAGGATCGGCTATAATGCTTATAAATGGCTGCATGGAGAAATATGGGAAGGGAGCTTTGTAGCAGTGTGACCACTGCAGCTTTACGTGGTGAGGGGGCAGGTCCTGCTTCTGGGGAGGGTCTGCAGCTCCTTTAGCTTTTTGGTAGAAGTTCATGCTTTTAAAACGTACTTCTGAGACCACAGAGTTTGTCCGCACACCTTTGTTGCCATGTAAGAGTTAAGGCTTTGCACTATCTATATTATATTTTTGAATCACATTCTTGATAATAATTGCATGAAATAACAGATATGAAAAATAATGTTTTGAATACAGTGTCAAAAAATCTTTCTTGCCCAAGAAGTCCTATTGCTAGCAACAGTATCACTGACTAATGGCAAATATATGAAGGAAGTTCCCCTAATGGTGTTTCGTGTCATCAGGAACAATGTGGCACCACAGCTCCCTGGTTGCAAAGACAACAAACCAGAAAGTGCAAAAATATATGGCGTAATTATTGCCTAGTAAATGTATACACCTGTTTGTAGCAATCAGACCTATGGGTAGCATGGGTGTCTGGCAAGCTGTTTTTCAGGAGGCAGTCCTTCCTTTATATATTCACTTTTCAGCTCAAATGTTTTTTGGTCTCTGTTGTATTTTATTTTAGCTGCAGATATGTATATTAGGAGTATGAATCCCTTAATAGTCTGGCAATCCAGGTGTAGGTGAAAATTGCACTTGAAATAGAAGTTCCTTAGTTTTCCACTGAAACTGCTTTATAATTTCTTGTACTAGGATATTGTCATCTGTAGAACGTATTTGGGTTTGCCTGAAGCACTCATCTTTATTCTGTATAGGAACATTACATCTTAATACATATACCTTTCATGCCATGTATATACAGGCAAAAGATAAGACTTTCTAGTGTAAGTTAACAAGCTTACATCTGCATTCCCAAACGAGAGACTGAGACAACAAGCAGGAATAATCCAATCAAAAGTACTCCAATGTGCAGTCAATGTCAAACTATCAAGTCTAAGATGGTGACGCAGTCAGTGAAAGAGAACGTAAGAGCAAGTTGGATAAAACAGCACTTATAGCTCTGTATGACGCAGGCTAGAATTAATGCAGAGAGGTGGACTGAATACCGGTATTCCCTATTCATAGAGCTCTGGGAATTTATATAATAATACAGGCCAAGATTCAGTTACATATAGTAGAACCCCTTCATGCCCAACAAAAAAAATTATAACGTCAGTGGAATGCTGGTGTGTATAAAGGCAGGTGATAAATCTATTGCTTTTTCATTTATTTCTCCATCCTTAAGAACTACTTTTGGAAATGTATAAGTAATTAGTTACTCTTTATTAATCTGTCTCTAATCTTTACTTATCTAGTAGTACTGCTAAATTGAAAAAAAATGACACAAAAGCGTTTCAACTGAAATACAGCAAATTGGTCACCTGGATTTATTAAAATTACTCATGTATTCTGTGGGTGTGGTTATGCGAGAGATCAAAGTCAGTCATCATAACTGTTCCTGCCACAATCTTAAAATCAGTAAGGAGCAGAGATTATCAATAAGGGCCAAGTTTTCAAGCAATCTCACCCCTGTTTTCATTTCAGAACTGAGGCTCATCATTGACCTTTTCCTTTGTTTTACCAAGCAGCATTTTTGGTCACTATTACACTCTTGACCATGACATGGTGTTACTATATTCTGGGCATGAGGAAACACACCTCTCAGATAAGATATAAGACTGCAGATTTGCGTGTCCAGAAACTTTTGCTGGTACTTAAAAAACAGCAACAACAAACAAAACAGCCCAAACCAACAGAAAAAAAACTTTCTAGGAAGGCTAGGCAAAATGGAGAATGCTGCTTTGTTGATAAAAGAAACAAAATTTAGGCTGACAGATTTGTGATTTTTACTGAAAAGGTGACCTCACAAGGTCTGTAGTTGCTCCTTTTTAATTTGATCCACTGGGATCCCTGGCCAAATTTCTGTTCCCCTTGTGTGCTCAGCTTATTTTGTGGAAGGGGAAAAGCAGAGGGATAGATACCTTGGGAGGAGTCCACCTTGAAAGCCTCAGGTATGTGAAAGAGTGGGAACCATGAAGGAACTGAACGCTGGTTCCATAAAGCAGCACATACAAACAGAAATTCTCTAAGCTGGGCTAAAAGTGTGCTGGTCTTCAGCTTGGAGTTGAACCAGGTTTCTTTTTTTCTTTCTGTATAAAATTGAAATTTTCTGCAAACATACAGTTTTTGCAGTTTATTAAAAAAAAAAAAAACAAAACCACAAGAAAACAAAACACGACTTCCATTTACTTCCATTTTAGCTTTCCATTTGCACACTTTAGCCTTTGAAAAAAGTCTCTAACTTCTTCAGCATGCCTGTAATGGTTATGTCTGAATGGTGTGAGAGTGGTCAGTACAGTCTTATGCAGGACCAACCCATTTTATTTAGAGATCCAAGAGTAGCTATGTTCTTGGGTGTTATCTTAGCAATAGTGGGATAATTTAGTGACAAATCTCTGTAACAATAGCAAAAACCAGTATTGCGAAAAACATTTTAATCCAATAATAGTTAACAGAATAGAATATCTATTAACTACTGTGTATAAAGCTGTCTCCTAAGGCATTTTTGTTTCTAACAAAGTATTAAGGTGTGTGCCTTTAATTCGATTTCTCTTATGACAGTAAGACCATGTTAAGGGCAAAATGGAAACTATCCTGCTGGCTCAGCCTGCTGGAAGGCCACTACTGGGTCTGGGGAAATTGCTTGCTATCAAGAAAAGGGATGTATTAGACCCTGACAAAGAGAGAGGAAGACAAGTATACATACACATAAGCAAATCTGACAATAGAGCAGAGCTATGTTAAAAGCATGAGGCCAGCAAGGCATAGTGATTTCATTCAGCTGGAAATCATGTCTGTTCCAATATGTATCCACTGCAGCAAATGTGGCTTAGTAAAACTTTTATTCAGTAAGGAAATCTTCATAAATACAGGTCTTCTGCATTTTGCTTGAACTGCCACATAAGTGCGTGTTGTTGAAACATAACTTTAAATAGCTTATGAAGACATCCCTATGAGTTCAAAATTACTGTACTTGCAGAAAAAGCAACAATATCCATCTGTAAATCCTTTAATCATAAGCATTAAAGAATAGTTCTTCAGAGAATCACAGGCTGCTGACTAAAGTTTACATTTTCTTGAGTTGCTTTTGGTGCTGCTAGCTATTTTTCTCTTACACATGATGCTGATATGAAGTGACACTTGCACCTGTTGTCACCATCTTATGGTAATTAGCATAGTGCCCTAAGTAGTAGCAGGGCCATCACATCCAAACATAAGCCATTAACATATTGCAGCTGTCATCAGTAGGGAAATCTAATGGAGTTAGTGGATTTGCACACCACTGCATACCTTGGCTCAGCTAGCGTAACTCCCCATATTGGGGTCATTGGGGATAGGAAAAAAGAAATGTGGGATGTAGCAAGTCAGGAGTGAAAGAATACATTTTACTGCAGGTTTACTTTCATGTATTATGCATGTCCTTCAAGGTCACTGCATGATCATTTATAAGATTTTAATGAGATATCAAAGTGGAAAGAATGGAATGTAATTAATGTGATCATACAGAGAAGATACAGGTATAAAATAGCATGCATGAGACAGTCAACAAAAAGTGGTAGCAGTGAAGAAAAAAAAAGGACTCTGTCCAGATTTCAGCCTATGAAATAATAATCTTTTCTACCATACTTTCAGACACTAAACATCCTACCAAGCAGTTTTCCCCAGCTAAGAGCAAAATCGTGGAGGGAATCAGAGAAAATGCATTCCATTGCTTATCTTTGAATATGGGCTATCTAGCAGGTCTGTGGAAAGGGACCTGGGGGTCCTGGTGCACAAGCAGCTCAGTATGAGTGACCAGTGTGCTGCTGCAACAAAGAAGGCCGACACGATGCTGGGCTGCATCAACAAGGGCGTCACCAGCAGAGACAAAGTCATTATCCCATTCTACTCAGCACTTGACAGGCCACAGCTGGAATATTGTGTTCAGTTTTGGTCCCTGCTGTACAAAAAAGGTATGGACAGTCTGGAGAGGGTCCAGGGAAGGGCCACAAAGGTGATCAAAGGACTGAGAAGCTGCCACACGAGGAAAGGCGGAAAGAACTGGGCTTATTCAGCCTTGAGAAAAGAAGGCTTAGGGGGGACCTCATCACGATGTTCCAGTATTTAAAGGGTGGCTACAAAGAAGATTGAGACTCCCTTTTTACAAGGTGTCACATAGAAAAGACAAGCGGTAATGGGTGCAAATTACTCCTGAGAAGATTCCAATTGGACACAAGAGGGAAATTTTTCATGATGAGAACAATCAGCCATTGGAATAATCTCCCCAGGCAAGTCGTGGACTCACCAACATTGAACACTTTAAAGATTCATCTGCACAAAGTGCTGACCCATCTCGTCTAGACTGTGCTTTTGCCAAGAAAAGTTGGACCAGATGATCCTTGAGATCCCTTTCAACGTGGTATTCTATGATCCTACGATTGTACGATTCTGTGAAAATGGGTGACTTTCACCTAATAGTATGCTAGTCTTATGGTAATGCAATGTTTGTGGGCATTATATATTTTATTATTTTGATCACTCTTGCTGACAGACTCTCTGACCAGTCTGGACTAGACTGAAAATTCGAAGTATATCAAGGAGCATATTTTTCGGTACTATTCTAGAGCCTTTTCTTTGTGTAGGTGCCTGAGAAGGTGCAGAGACTTAATAGACCCCTCAGTGGGAAGAGTTCCTTAGAGGCTTTTCCTCAGATTACTGGTTGTCCCCAACCTGCTCCATTTTTTACCTTCTTCCTGCCACACAGGCACTTTTGTATAAATGCTCATTTCTACATATTACATATGCACTTTTTTTGGGGGGGGGGGGGTGGGAGGGAGGACTGCAAATCAGGTTGGCAGTGGCTGGAATCAGTGTCCCCAGCACAGCCAAGTGCTCTGATGGTCCCCACTGTCTGCGCTGGGCTAATGCTGGTGTTTCTACATAGGAGCCATCAGAAATGCTAATAGAGGAGAGACCAGAAGCACAAAAGGCAACCCTACCCAGGAAACTAAAATAGAGACTAACCCTGCCTTACAAACTGTTCCCATTTTGGCCTTTGGTAAACCATACAAGCCAACACTTTCAGATGTGCTTAAGTAGTTACACATTTAAATCTTTAAGTGGAAGCCGACACCCATGCTGGAAAATACTTGCCTTATACCATCAAGAACTCTATTGACCCTTTCTTAAATATTTTGCAGTTTGCCTTTTTCTAGGAGGGTCTTTTCAGGAATACAGTTGTTTGGAAAACAGATTTATCAAAATCCCACTTTAAGCCTGAAGTGATGCCAGGGACTCTCTCAGGGTTTGTGCTGTCAGTAGGACATGCAGCCCTAAGTATGACCTTTGTTGTTGAATTCATGTCCCCAAGCTCTGAACGCTCTATTGGAAACTCTGAACATCTTCAGTTCATGTTTCTAGTGTTCACAGTATAAGCCATTTGAAAAGACAAATGTTTGTAAAAATCTTCATTGCATGTTGATTCTTCTTCATTTTTTAAAGCAGTAGATCTTTTGACTTAAAACTTTTTTCGTTTATTTTTAACCACCTTTTGTAGTGTTTTGAAAACAATTTAAAATAATTGCTTATTCTCACAGACTAAAGTAACTTAAGTTTCCCCATTCTTCCAAAACAATTAAAAAACTAGAGAAAATATTTTAACATCTAAAAAGAAATGAGAACATGAAGTCAAGAAAAAAAAAATAGTTTTATCAACACAAGGTCATTTCAGGGATTTACTGATATGTATGCATGTTTGCTAAGATATTTCTATTTAACCAAGTCATTTTTTAGTGATTCCTACACCTCACTGAACTTTCAGGTAAATACATATACATGGAGGATTGCTTGTTAGCTAAGTGGGAGTGTGTGCTTTTTTTAAACTGTTTTATTTGCAAGACATGCATCTGTCCAAGCTGACTTTCTAAGATGTTTGCTCTGGGAAGGAGACCTTATGGATATAACTGGAGAATGTCACAAAGGATTGGAAGCAATGAGCAGGAGCTCCTGTTTGGGATTCTAGGGAAAAATGATGAATAGAGCAAAAACTAGGTATTTCTCCTTCATGTAGGTTCTTTGTTTTGGTCTTTTTCTTCTTCACCTAATTTTCTGCTTCTCCTCTTTTTTTTTTTTTTTTTTTTTTTTTTTTTTTTTTTTTTTTTTTTTTCCCTTAGTGTTTTTCTTTCTCACCTCTCTCCCAGCTCTGCTACCTGTTCTTAAATTAAGCCTAATCTTTCTTTCTCTCTCCACCACTTAATATATTGCCACTGAAATATCTGTCCAGAGCCACGACCTCACTAGAGATGATGGGAGAGCAATGCGGGTAGAATCTCACTCCTTGCTGAAGGAACTGTTTGCATATGTGGAAGGCCATTTCAGGCCATGACAATGTCCACGTAATAATGCTTACAGAGAGATGTTTTGGAAAACTCATTTCACACAAGACAGAAATATAGTGTGGTTCTCAAAGTGAAATGTGCTTATCCAGCAGCAGTTGGTAGTTCCAGCAGCTCCCTAATCTGTGACTCCCTCCAGCGGTTGGTTTACCATAGTTTACAAGACCACGTTTACAAACACGTTTTTTTTTCATGAAGCTGGCTATGGTAGGGGCTAGGCAAACAATGCTGCCAGGAAAACACCAAATGGAGGTAGGAGACAAATAAAAGCAAAAAACCTCATTTTTAATATTTGTTGCCACAGAGGATCAGGACTGAGAACCTCCGTCATGATGCTCCAGTGAGCACAACCCCTCAGCCACAATGGCATCCTTCTGCTGCTGACAAAATGTCTTGTTGTCCTGCATGAGGACATGCCCCACATCCTAGTTTCACAGTTACCTTGCTTTTTTTTCTACAGAAGGTGTTCACGTTGTTCACCTGCGCAGTCTGGCTGGTGAAAAATTATGCAGAAAGGAGAGACGGGTCATTTTTGAAGTTGGCAAAAAATTGAAGGCATGGCAAAACCCTTCCAGTTGCTATTTCTGACCCTATGTAAACAAATGAGATTTTAAAGAGGGAGTCATTTTCAGAAAGTCGAGACAATCTAGGCCCAGAAAAATCGAACAATTTAAAATTCATGAAGGTACCATCTTCCTATTTATAAAAGGTTAAGTTCCCCTAAGCTATGAAAGAAAAACACCCTCTGAAGACCTAGGAAGGCAGTAAACACTGGTGGCAAGTGACAGGAATTGATCCTGCTTTTCCCTGCCTGTCATGTCTTTAAATTTTATTTCCACCATTTCTAGGGTACTGTGATAAGAAAGGCAGGGATAGGAAAAAGGATTGAGCTGAGGCAAGACTATGGCCTGAGGGCGATGGTACCTAGGTCTCTGACTTTTTCTCAATTAGTAGGTCTCCGTGCCTGACTGTGAGGTGTGCATCTAACTGGGGACTTAGACCGTTGGAAGGTATTGATTAGCCATAATGTGAAGTCAAATCTGAATAAAAAAGCATTGTGATCAAAAGCCTTTCATTGGAGACAGCGTGCCCTCCAAGTCAAGGGTCTGCAGAATCTGATGAGCCCTGTTTCCTTTTTGTCTGAGAGAGATTTCCACGGTTTACTCATAAAGGCTCTCTTGATAGGAATGTCCAGTGGGCCCTCTGTCAAAAAACCTGATGTCTCAGATTTGACAGGTGCTTGTTAGTTTTTCATCCCAGATCACTCAACATGCACACAAAACTAGAAGAGACGGTGGCTAATAATGCTACGTTTCAAGTTGACTGCCTTGTCATTTTTGCTGGAAAATTCACTGGTTCAATCACTAACATTAAATTGTCTGCATTAAAGGAAAACAAAGCATAGCCAGCCATGAAATGTATTGGTTTTCCAACTGCTAGGACTTACTCAGCTCAATACAATTCATTGCGTTGCCTTGTTTGATAGGAACAGTTTATCCAGATCACATATAAAACAAAATAAACTGCTGCTCTATTAAAAACAATAGAAAAACCTGCAGCAGAGAAAACTGAGAAATCCATTTTAATTCATTTTGCCTTTTTCTGGAATTTAGCTTTCTTCTCACTGAAAATGTTTGTATGATCCTCCACACCTTTACTTGCTCTGAACAACATCCTTTCAAACAGTGCCAGTCCTCTAGGACAGCGCATGGACCTGGATTTGT
Source organism: Pampusana beccarii (assembly GCA_013399365.1). Taxonomy (NCBI): domain Eukaryota; kingdom Metazoa; phylum Chordata; class Aves; order Columbiformes; family Columbidae; genus Pampusana; species Pampusana beccarii. Next base: position 502,706 of record VWYH01008202.1, on the reverse strand, counting down.
GTTCCATTGTAGTTCCATCTCTTGTAGTTTCTCTCAAAAACTCAAGGGAGGATGGAGGCTTATTTTTATGGATTATTCACATGAGGAATTTACAAACCAAGGTTTTAGGCCAATAAAAATGATATATTTTGGTAATAATATCTCTGTGCATTATTATAATAAACTCTACACTTTGTTTCTTTTTCTGTAGTATGTGATCTAAACCCCAAGGCAGAACAGTAACTGTGTGGTGATGGTGGACTGTGGGACTCACTGGAGGTAACAAGAGTTCCTGTTCACACTGGTGTATGACACTTTTGGAAATGGAACAAAAAAGGCTAAAGTTTTTACTAAATAAAATGTTGCATAACCCATTCCTAGATACTTTTGAGTCAGTTAGTGAAATAGGTGTTCATACTATGGTCTTATGATACCGTATATCTGAATGGGCTTCTCTTATACTTGCAACATTTCTTGCTTCTAAGGAACTACTTGTCCTATATATCAGCCAAAAAAACCCCTCCGAAAGTCATCCTCCTTTCCCATCTCCCAGCACTAATGATGTCTCCTAGAGGTCTCACTGAGGAAGGCTGGGATTAGGGCTCAGCCCCTTTCTCTGCCAAAAGGGATTTTAGTAGGCCCGCCCACCTCCCAAAACATATGAACTACCAGTCAGTCTACGCCCAGGACTTTTGTACATGTAAGCGTATTGGCACAGGTACTGTGCAGGGGCACAGGGCAGCTTGTTCTAGTCGCTGGCAAATGATTTGCCTGATGAAAAAGAACAGAAGCTGAACAACAGCAACAAAAAACTGTGAAGAAGCAAAATTAATCAATCCAAACTGCTCTGGTTATGAGGTTGTCCCTGGCCCAGGCACTGAGCTACAAAAGCCCAGTTTAAGGAGCATTTTTTTGACAGCTACAGTCACAGCTGTGCCGTCCCTGGCAGACATCTTCACGGACAAACAAACTCACAGGACAAAGAAGAGAGGGAGTGAGGAACCAGCCTCCTGCTACAAAGCCTGTGACAAAAGGGAGCCTTAAAACATGAGCAACCAAACTGCGATTTGTGGTGTCCAGACACACAGAGGCAGGAACAGGAGGACCTTGTAGCAGCCCCAGGGTGAAAACACTGTGAGGTACTCAAGTCAAGGCCCTGTTATGAGCTGGTTTGCACTACCGCCTTTCAGCAGGGCCAGGTTGCATGAAATGTCTTTCTTTCTCCCCAAAGGTGTTTTCCATTGCATGAAGGCTGAGCCTGGCGCAGGTCTTTTCCCTCTATATACCAACAAACGAAAGGCGTGAGTTATTTCTCCAGCCCTTCAGCCCCCGTTGCTCACAGCACTCTATGTCCAGCCCTTCCCAGCACAGCTCAAGGTTGTGAAAGCATAATGGAGCCCAAAATATTTCTTGCTGCAGAGTATTCGTTGTGGTAAATGTCAACTATAGCAATAAGGCACCGAAGGCTGTGCATTAGCAAGCTATTAGTGCATGCTGAGAGTGCTCTGCTTGCCTTCTAATGCACACTCTGCAATGGCCATTATGGAGTATGACTCATTATTTTTACATTTATTTCACATTTAAAAAAATCTTTTTTCAAAATGCTTTTGCACAATTTCAGAGGATGTGTTTTTTCACAAGGAAAAAAATGGTCCTTATGAATAAAATGTGAAGAGAAAATGGTAGGCAGAGACAGTCTCCAGTGCTTTTGAGTAAATCCAAAAGTGACTGATTCTTTCTTATCCCACATTCTTTCCCTGTGTTTTTCTAACTATCATAGACTGATCTGTCTCCTCCCAGAATCATCTTTCTGCCTTTGAAGTTTAAGTTTACGACTGTGCAGCCATCTTATCTGATTAAAAAAATAGCACTTTGGCAGATACATGGCATTAGGTTCCCAAGATTCAAACCAAAAAATACAAAATATCCTTAAGTTATACGTTGATCCTGTAAAGCAGCGTATGCCTTCAGAGGCGGAAGATGTCACATGTTCTTTCCTTGAGCCTCTCATTTCTACCCCAGTCTTGTAATTGTCTTTTTTTTAGCTTCCATCCCAATGAAACGTTGAAATTTTTGCTCATCCACCTTCTCCCTGTTGCGCATTGAATGAAACAGCGTGACAAATGTGCACAAAAGGTAGTATCGATGTAGGCAGGTTGTAATTACAACTGCTAAACCTGCTAAGAAAAATGAAGTTATGATCAATTAGGCTAGTATTAATTCTTCCCAACTTTAATCACCTAACTGAGGTGTTTAAATTAGGGCTACAGTTGCTCTAGGCTGCCTTAGTAATGAAGTAAAGGTTAGATGCCTCCAAAATGTGTTTCATCCAACCTAAGGGCTAAATCATCCTCTCTTTTACTGACAAGACTTTACATGACAGTGCTTCTAATTTTATCAGCTAAATCATACAGGTAATCTGATTTGGGATGAATCTAGGTCTTGTTTTTTTCCCTGCTCTGCTTCACTATTTAATGGTTAGGTATCTACAGTGCGAATATATGTTCTTAAAACATCAGCTGTCTCCATAACACTGGAATGTCAAAATAATGCTGTATTTTACAGTTGATATCTGAGTAGCATGCTATGAGGTCCTTTGTGAAAATGCCCTGGAGAAAGGATGTTTAAAGAACAGATTGGAAAAAATATAGAAACTTAGAAGATATTTGGCAGAGGAGCATGTAAAGATCACAATTCTTTGCAAAACAATTGTGCAAGTGAGTGGGAGAGGGTAGTACTGAAGTGCTGAAGCCATTTTTTGAAATATAAGATAGTTTAAATATATATCGAATCACACACTCCACTACTGAATAAAAGTGACACTGAAGGAATATTCAATGTTATGTTACAGCCTCTGAAAACATAGCAAATGTCAGAAATTCCTCTTTTAAAGAGTCTTCACTCTTGTTCAATAGCTTCAACTGTCAGAGCATGGAGCTGTATCAAAAAGGGTTTCACGGAATCAAAAGGCTTGTTTCTTAGCAACTCTGTCAACAAATTTAAATTGCTGCATATTGTGGCTGTTCCGTAATCATTTGCATGCAAGATTTGTAAACACAGATTTTCATTGTGCATCCTGTTGTCATGGCTGGTAGGGAAGTAAAAGGGGACAAATAGTCCAGGGCAGGGGCAATACAGGTGCCAAAGCAGAAGATGCAATACTAAATAAAAGGTTCTGTATAAATCACTTGACCAAAAGCTTGTATAGTTCACTTTATCCGTGAAATGGAAACTACAGAGGCAGCAAACCACCCAGTTGCAGATGTTGAACTGCAGTAGCCCACAAAATCAAAACACTGTTGTGTTTTTTTTCTTTTATAAGAAACATTGAAGATTATATTTGGACCTTGTTTATACAGTAATCCAGAGGCCCAGGTGCACTGCAAACAGACATGTACGCTAGCTTTAAATAAACTTGCTTAATGTTTTGTTATACCAATAATTTTATAGCTTAGAAAATATGAGACTCAGTTGCTGGGTATTTGCCTAGGATCACAGGAAGGTTTTTGCAGCCTGAACTCAAGGCTGTGCTGGTGCAACTGCTGTGCTAGGTACTTCAAAGCTTTTCAGATATGTTTTGAAGAACTCCAGTCACATGTACCTCAGGAATTGCAGGCTCACATACCTTTGCCCTTTTTTGCTAGCATCTTTAAAGATCACGCTTTGGAAGTGATGAATATAGTCCATTTTAATTTTTATGTCATTTCAATTGTATTTATTATTTGCTGAGGGCCTACAATGAACATGGTACTAGAGGACATACTTTATTTAATGTAATGCATTTTAAATCCACTTTATATAATAGACTAAGGATATATAATGTATATGTCTGTATGCACTCAGTATGATATCACAGACTAAGAGGGTATCCACACTTTATATCTTTATGTTTTCAGATTTAATGAATTCATCTTATCCCACACATCTAATGGCTCATATACAAAATCTCAGTTCGTCTCACATAATACTTCTGTTACGGGTTTAGTGTTATTTATTTGTATCGCAGTAATCCCAGAGGCTCCTGCTCTAAAAAAGCACTGTGAAATACTGGAGCAAGAGGGCGCCTTGAAGAATTTGTAGTATATAGAAATAAGAGAGGCACAAACTGGCAAGTGTCACACCCAAGTTCATAGTCCAGACATGTGATGGAGACAACATGGAGTGTTGATTAGGAAGCCTGATATACACTCACCTGGAGTAGCCTACTTTCAAAATTCACATAGCTGTGCCCCAAGCCCTGCCTTCATTTTACGAGAGACCCTGAAATTCCCGTTACTGCACTATCATCCGTCCAAAATGCCTGTTGTGTGGCAAGAATACTTGCTGGCTGGTGGGATAGGGCATGCCTACCTGCCCCATGATGTGACTGGCAGGGAGATGTGCATTTTGGGCACCCCTCAGCAGCATTTCCAGCTCCTGGATGGAGAAGTCAGAGCGTGTGGGACCAAAGGGTTTCCAGAAGAAGCTATGTCACCCAGCCTGTTTGACAGATCATGTTATCTCTATCTTTTGCTCTGTCCTTGAAGTGGCTTCACACCTTTCTTCTTCCCCATTACCCCCGCTTCAGGAATCGTGTACTGTGAAATGGATAACAGAAGCCTCATAGTAGTACCGAAATAAACCAAGCCCGAAAACTAAACAAAACCCACACCTGAACCATGAAAAAAAAAAACATGGAGAGGGCATTCTGAAATTCTCCAGAATCATCAAATTCAGATACACATTAATGTGCAGATCTATATTCCACATAGGTGTCACAAGTAAGAACAACCAGACTTGATTGCTATATATTCATATATATCCTGGGATATTCTGTGATAGCCCAGGAAGAGGTGATTGTGCCTCTTTTTAGCCTGCCCTGAAATTACGTCCACTGGTAAGAAAGCTTTTCCCCTGCACCTTGTTAAAAGAGGGGAAGAAATACAACAAAGCCCAGTGCATACTATTGATTAGGTGACAGACTACAGGAAAATCTGAAAACAGAGATAAACAAGAGATGGCAAAGTCCATTTTTCTGGCTACCGGGGTACACAACAAAAGACTTAGTTCTACTAACCATAAACCAAACCAAACCAAACCAAACCAAACCCACAAAATTTAATTCAAATACACAAGCCCAAACAAAAAAGATGACCCTTCCAAACATTTGTTTGTTAGGGGTGCTGTGAGAAGGTTAAGATTTAATGGGGCTAAGCAGCACTGTAGTTCAGCGCAGTTGTTTTTTTAACACTAGTACCTAAATTTGACTCAAGTCACAAGTGAAAATACTTTGATTCATCCTTGCCTAATTCCTAGGGGCAGCCACAGAGTTTGGAACAGCAGACAGTCCCTTTTCAGAATATGACTAAGTCAAGGTCTCAGCCCTGCCAGAGACAGACTCACACTGATAAAAGCCATCAGACCTCAGCATCTGACAGGCTCAGCCCAGAATCAGCAAGAAGAGCTGGTCTTAACCAGCGGATAAATCCAGAAATCTACCAGAGGCTTTGCACAAACAGAAGCTGTACTGTGAGACCTTACTAACAGAAAGTGTTGTAGGTGTTAGAGTCTCATCTTCAGGACTACTTAAATATGTTCAGTTTTTCAATACCTTAAATAAAGTGAACGTTTTAGTGCCCAATCACTGAAAAGACAACTGTTCAGAATGAAGGTTGTATATTAGATCATCTGTATATCAGATGCTGCGATGACTTCCACGCCACTTACTGTCCTTGTGGTAATCTACCGAAAATCGCTTAAATTTATGCTTTGCTTTATGGCTTAACAGCCTAGAAAATAACAAAACAACTGTGATTGTTGATTGCTATCTAATTATTATGTGGGGAATTTGTTAAGATGTACTTCAGGGAACATGAATAGTTATGACATAATTCCCATGACACATGTGCCACTGTAAATCAAGGAAGAAATGGTTGTCAAAGTGGGAGGACAAGCACGCAGTGCTCTGCAGCTCTGTAAGACTGACTGTGCTGCTCCTCAGTACCAGCTCCTGAGTTTCAGGAAGGAACTGGTGTCCCATCAACATAGACAAACATGTATTGTTCCACCAGAGTTGACAATGTTGATTGATTTTCTGATGATGCTTGTGAACCTCAGTGTTACAACAGAGAAACACAAGCAATTGCCCATCTTATGGGTATGAGAGCTTCTTCATAACTTTCTTCAGGAGTACACTACCAGAGGCTCTTCTTGAGAAGACATTGACCTTTAGCTATTAAAAGCTGACATTCATCAATGCAGGTAATACCTTTAAAAAAAAAAAACCCAAACCCAAAACTTCCAAAGAGTGTTTGATAAATTAGTCAGTTTCTAGAACCAGTTATTCTGTTTAACACTACTTCTTTCTGTATTGCATCTTCTGTCTTCTGCAGCATCTAAATTTTGGTGTAAGCTTTAAAACCACAAAAAGCTGAAATATCTCATACTGTTGTAAGGACTACCAATAAAAATAACATGTTACCTGCTCTCATGGAATTTACTGATCTCGGCAACCTTCTGCCTGTTTGTTTAACTGGCTTTTCTTTGACTTGGTTGCATGTCCTCAGGCTGGACAAAGCCAGGGTGCAGAAATGCCATATCCACAAAGCTCTAAGTTGCACTCCCATCCTTGGAAGCATTGTATTGCCCCCAAACTGATATTCACAGTACTTTCAGAGCTCATTATTTGTGTTGCTCTTCGTTCATTTCATAAATATGTGGAACCCTATGCAAGAAATGACCACTGTGATTATGCTTTCTGATTTCCTGTCCAACATGCACTGTAGATTTCTTTTTAAACATTCCAGTTTGAATTAAACAAAAATCTCAGGGAAAATAAAAAACAAACCACAATATGAATTAAATATTGCTAGCAATGAAAAAAATGCTCTCACTAACCTTCAGAAATTGTTCCAGTGGTTAGTTTGCTCAGTATTAAAGATCTGTGTATTCTGAATCTCTTTTCCCACCCTCTCAGCCCCTCCCCATGATTTTGTAATTCATTAGTTAAAAGGTAGAAGAAACTTCATTATCAGAATTCTGTTTTCCATGTAGGTTCTTATTGTCTGAGATCACAGTAGCCTGGAGATTATTTAAAGTAGCTTTAGCTTCATAAGTCCTTCATTGTAGCAGGTGCTTTACAGCATTCTTGTTGCCCTTTCAATAACAATAAAGACACTTCCAAGTAAGTGCAAGCACAAGTCATCTAAGCTCTCCAACTACTACTTGAGAACTCTTTATACAAACAGCAGTAGTTACCCTTTTGGTAAAGAGTGGCATTGAAAACTGATCCCCTTACTTTGATATCTAAGCGTTTTTCCAGAATTACTGCTTCAAAGGAGTTTTCTGCCTTACGGTATGACCTGTAATCTATGTTTTCAAATGCACTGTGTGCAGCTGTATTTGTAACACCTATTCCTTGTTTGAGTGAGTGCTTCTTACTTGTAATTCCACAGCTCCTCGGTTGTCTTTGGTACAACTGCTTCTGCAGCCGACATACATGTTTGTGATAGTGTCTACCTATGCAATCTGATTACTGTCTATCCACTAAGTTTCTTACAAAGAGTAAAACACTATGTCCAGGTGGTAATTATCTCATTTGCTTCCGGAATTTGTTCCTTCTTTGCATCATCTTTCTTTTTAAAAGCTTATTTTCTGTGGTTGCAGAAGCCTTTGCAGCCCCACTTCAAGGAGGGCTTTGATCAGCAGAACTAGGATGACTTCCCTTGTCACAGGCAACACATAAGTCACCTTTTCCTCCCAGAAATGCAATGTGCATCTGCCAGAACGAATTCAGGAACGTCTTTGTTTGCACGCTGTGAATCAAAACTCAGTCTGATTAACACACAATTTTTCAAAACAGGGCAAGCATTTTCTTTAAATCCGAACTGGGCTCTTGTTTAGCCTTCAGTCTGGCATGCATCTCAACACAATTCTTTGTCAAGACTCAAAATTTCTTCTTTTTCTTTTTCTTTTTCTTTTTCTTTTTCTTTTTCTTTTTCTTTTTCTTTTTCTTTTTCTTTTTCTTTTTCTTCTTCTTTTTTTTTGTTTTTTTTTTTTTTTTTTTTTTTTTTTTTTTTTTTTTTTTTTTTTTTTTTTTTTTATTTTTTTTTTTTTTT